>JAMKQA010247486.1:0-35069 GCA_024699735.1 Posidonia australis
AACGAGTGTCTTGGAATGGCTGCTCTAGGGGGCTTTTTATAATGGTCTCTGGGAGGTTACAAAGGGGTCTTGCAAACGAAAAGCCTCGAATATTCATTGGCATATTCGTTTGCAAGAGTAACAGCCCGGAAGGTGGAAGGTCAGCAGGCAGAGCTGGGCGCCAGGTTGGTGCACCACCTTGGTGCGCCAACTTAGTGCGCCACCTTGGTGCGCCAACTTGGTGCGCCACCTTGGTGCGCCAACCCTGCTCACATATGTCTGATTTGGGCTCTGGCTAATGGGTTTGGGGCTCGGTTTAAGGGCTGATCGCATCCAAAGCAACATAGGGACACTCATTCCTGGGTCACCTCAAAATCGGGGTGTCTACACTATGTATTTTTGATGATTTGGGCTTCAGAATTTTAGCTTTTATTTAGAATTTGGGTTTTTCGCAGAAATGCCCTTGGAATTTTCATTATCACACTCATACATGCATTTTGCACATTTTGTTGCACTTTTTTGTGCTAGTTTTCTTGCCTTTTCTTCCTTACATTGTGCATGCTTTCCAAACTCTTTTCGAGCTTGTTTTTCTGGTCATTTCCCATATTCTTTCTGATTTTCGCGTCTTTAGATTTGTTTTGGCTTTCCATCGCCCGAGGGCGTATAGTAAAAGGCTTAACAAAGCCGACATGGTCCCAAAAAGAGGATTATTTTCCCCAATTTGATTTTCTCGGATTTATCCAAATTTCCACTGATTTGCGAGACACTTTCTGAGAGTTTCTTGATTTTCACGATTTTCCTCATTGCCCAAGTGCGTACAGTAAAGCGGGCATTCGTAATGCCTACATTTGACCCTTAGATTAACTTTTTCCCTTTATTTCATTTCTTCTCTTTGATTTAGCATGTTTTCAAGTCATCTTTAGCATGAGCATTTAGAATATGCAAGCACACATTTAATAGACTATTGACAAGTAGGAAACCTTGAATGACTGAGTTTTCTCAGGCGCATGGGGGTGCCTAACCCATTCTCCATGCGTAACCAGAATCCTTACCCTTTCTTTGGCCCGCATTCAATTGTGCATTATATCCATTAGGCACGGAGCACACATGTTTTTTGCATCTTGTTTGCTTCTTGGTTTTCTTGTGTATTTGGTTTTCCTCGTCTTTCCATTAAAAGACTAAGTGGCGACTCCTTTCCTTATCCTTTCTTATCTTTCCTTGGTGTTTCCGAGTCTAGCCTTCTTCTCCGGATTCACTATCTTCGCCGTGACCATATCAGGTCTCCTTGAGTGCTTCCACGCACTCGGTAGAGGAGCGCCGTGTAGGGTTCGACCGGCATGGTTGTAGGAACTTGCGACTCCGCTGGGGAAAACCAGATTTTAGCTTTCATTCTGGTTTCCCTACTTGTCTTTGGTCTATATACTTTGTGCTTGTTTGTTTGTCATGTTTGCTTGTACATATTTGACTAAACATGCCTTTTTGCCTTCTTTACACTGTTGCTATGCCACCGCACAAGCGCATGACTTAATTCATGCTTTGTTAGTCGATACTTGCTTTTATACACCTATTTGTGAGCACCACACTAGCACATGCCATGTTCATGCCTTTTGTTTGACTTGTTTGGATGCCATGCTTGTGTGTTTTTTCCATTTATTTGAATTTGCATGATTAGGAGAGTTGAGACATGTTTGCCTCCCTATTTGGTTAAAATAAAACACACAAACTCAGATGAACAAATAATAATGCATAACTAGAGACAAATGCTCACAAATCCCTATGGTTTAATAAAACACAAGTAAACAACACAAAAGCATATCGCATGATTGATCATATAGGGCATGCATCTTCTCTTCCTGGTCACCCACAGTCTACGAAGGACAATTCTAGTAGCCCGTTCTATAGCTTTGGCATAGGATGTGTTGCTAGTTTGTCTCCCCTTGTCTGGGGTCGTGTCGGTGCTAGTAGAGGGTACAGCTCCATGCTACTGCAGGAGACGAGGCCACCAACGCACCACCTGTTCACTGCCTGCGCTTCGGCCAGGATTTAGAACGGGGACCTACTTTTTTGACCAGAGTAAAAACCCAAACCCATGAGTGCGTCCCATATGGTTCGTTCCATGTGGGACATGCATGGCGAGAGAGAGCATATTAGTAGCATTCATATGCATGTGTGCCATTCATGCCACCCGAACAAACAACTGCATAGCTATCTTTTTTCTTTTGTTGTCTTGTCTTCATTTCATCACTAACACATTAGGATATTTTCCTTTGTTAGGTATAGAGTTCTATGTGCGAGTTCCTAGGTCTGAGCTTGGGAGTTTCTTTCTATAACCTCCATCTTGAGGCATTGTACTCGACTGTCTTTCCTCGAGCTATTCGTCATTTCCAACGATAGCTCCTCGTAGGGGTTATCCTTTCAGTTGTAATCGCAGCCCTGTCCTTACCCGATCGCGGTCCATTATGGCCCAGTGAGCTTCTGAGACTGTTACACCTCTTGCCTTGGAGGGGATTCCTGTTCCGCCCCTCCTCCCTCTTTTACTTTGTCATCACTCATTCCACCTTCACTCCATGATAGCCACTTTCAAGCACCTGGAGTTCCTTGTCCGTCGATTTCGCGGCTGAGGCAGTTACTATGACTACTGCTAGGACATTTGATCTGGTCATGTCCTATCCTTTAGTTGACCCTCTTCCACTTGACACTTAGCTAGCTGTGATTGCCTCATCAGTAGGAATCCGAGCTACAGCATCTTTGAGCTTCTAGCCCCCTATGACATCCCTACCGCTTGCTCTTCCAGCCCTCGGTACTGCTACCAATGGTTCAATCACTGTACAATCTTAGCAACTTTTGGCCCTTGCATAGAAGTTGAAAAACATAGCCTTCTCTTTGGATCCCACTTAGATTGTGCTTGTCTGTCCCATTCCTGAGGTTCCTGCTCCTCCTGCTCAGGCACTTCATGTTACATCAGTCACACCACTGCTGCAGCCATCGCTACAGCGTCCCGTTGTCCCGAGGACGGGCGTTGCTACTCTACCAATAGCATCACTACCACAGCATGCACAACTTATTCCTCCCTCCACTGGTGGTCAGCCTTTTGGACTGGCCGGAGTACACCGACCTATGAACACGACCGTACGAATTCAGCAGCTATTGCTCGCACACACAACACGCCCCACACAGCATAAGATCTCTATACCCTTCCATCAAGTACAAGCTTTTGCATGCACGCCACCACAAGTAGTGCACATAGACGAGTACACTGGTCCTCATGCGACGGCACCAGGTGGCAAGATGGTAGATTTGGAGGAGCACACGGGTGCTATAGACACAGCGTACGTAAGACCCGCCGTAGCTGCGTACTTAATGTCAGCAACAACCCTCAATGCACTTTTCGCCAGGATGAATGACCTGGAGAAAGCTCTACGTCAAGTGCAGGGCGGGGACCGCTAGTCTTTCTCCTTCTGGGACCTCTGCTATTTCCTAGAGGTGGTACTCCCACCGAACTTCCATATCCCGGAATTTGAGAAATATAATGGGAAAAGCTGCCTAATTTCACATCTTCGAGCATACTGTGGCAATCTCGCTCAGCTACAGGCTGACGAGAGACTTCTCATTCGCCTCTTCAAGAAAAGTCTTACAGGTCCAGCTCTAAAATGGTTCACATCGCTACATATGTCTACCATAAGGACCTGGAATGATCTGAGCCAAGCTTTTCTGGAGCAGTACTCTTTTAACCATGACATGGTCCCAACGCATGAGGACCAGGTCGCCACCAAGCAGAAGCCCCACGAGCCATTCGGGGAGTACGTTGGGCGTTGGCGAGCCCTCGCATCACAAGTGCGTGATAGACCTTCTGACGAAGAGTCTATCGAAATAATAATTCAAGCGATGCAGCCAACCATTGGAGCTCTGCTTAGCATCCAGCCTATTACCATCTTTGCATCCCTTATTAGAGCTGGCACCCTTGTAGAGAGCTTGCTAAATAGCAGAAGCTTCCTAGCGTTAGCAGCATTCGCAAAGAAGACCATAGCTATCAACAGAATTGGTAATAGCAACGGTGGTAACAATGGATCCAGCACTGGCTACGGGTAGAAGAAAGACTCTACTAAGAATGTTGTGGCATACGTAGGGGCTCCTGTTATGCCAACCAATGTGGTGAGCTGGCCAGCTCAGAATTAGGTTGTTTACTCTCCGGCACCTAGAGCACCACACACATCACACATCACTACAACCACCGAACCAGTCTACCAGCCCACACCGGCAAGGCAAGGGCGCTACCTAGGGTCAAGACGACCGCCACACTTTGAGTGGGACTACACTCCTCTAGTCGAGCCGCTAAGTGTCATACTTCCCAAGGTAGCGTTATTACTAAAGCTTCCAGAAATCAGCCAAACACCAAACCCACTTCCACCGTGGTATAAAGCGGATTTATTCTACAGTTTCCATTGAATCATGGGTCATTCTATAGATAACTGCTATACACTCCAGAATGCAATTTAGAGCCTGATTAACCGAAAAGTCATCAGTATTCACACGTAGGAGGCAGAGTCCAGGCCCACTGCATAGACACCACATTCATTTGCATCCACATCTAGCAACATAGTTCACCAACCTTTGCCTGAGCATATGCCAAGAACCTCGGGAGTCTTTTTCCTTTCTTCGAATGGGGTTGAATCTTTTGAACCTTCCCTCCTTATCCACGATGTTTCAGAACCACTCTCTTATCGGTTGAGTCAATCATTCATTGAAGCTTCCAACTCTGTTGTCAGTATGATCCAGTTAACTACCCGACCGAGGCGCACGGCTACTAGACCTACCATGCAATCCACCCCATCAACAGTTAGCCTACTAGCCAAACCAAGACCTGACCCGACCCACCAAGCGCCAACACCTACTCTGCCAGTTTCAACCCTAGTGGAATTGAGGGCCCATGCTCCTATGGTCATCAATTTGACATTGGACACCCACCGCATGCCTTATAGCTATACTGCTGAGATGTGTACTGAGGTTACACGGTCGGGAAGGGTATACAAGGCCCCAGTTCCAACTAACAAATCCCGTCAGCCTGTGACTTCATCCACTCAAGTAAGAACCCATATTCCCAGTCCAATCCTTGAAGAGACAGTCACAAGAGCTAACCCCACTGCCAAAGTTGACCCACTGGTAGCCGATATTACTGCCCAGTTGAAAAAGGTCAAGGTAGACATATCCATCTGGGATTTAATCCATTCTTCAGTCGAGCAAATAGAGGCATTTCTTCAGGTCTTTCAGGCTACCCATGTTTCTTCAACCTTACAACCATCGGCCTTGGAGAACATGGTGGGGATGATAGCCGCACCAGGGGTCATTTCTTTCTCTAGTTCAGAACTTCCTCCAACAGGGACAAATCATAACCAGCCCCTATTCATCACGGTGCAATAGCAAAATTTCCACATTCCTCTCACTTTGGTCGATAATGGTGCCGATTTGAATGTCTGCCCTTTGAGTACCGCAAGTTAGGTTGGCTTTAAATCGGAGGACATTACTCCAGTAGTAAAAGGAATGACGACATTCGACAACACACACAACGATGCCCTAGGGATCTTGATCATTCTTCGAATTGTTGGACCTGCTCGTTTCGAGGTCGAGTTCTATGTCGTCGACCTCGAACCATCTTTTATTCTTCTGCTTGGGCGCCCTTGGCTCCACAAGCATCAGGTTATCCCCACAACCTTTCACTGTATGATTAAGTTGCGTTGGAACAATGACATTGTCATTGTGATGGCGGAAAACCTTGAAAAGGAGAAGGTTCAGGCAGTCTCTTCAGTCTCGCTCCATACAATCCATTTTGACTCCTGACCTTCTGATGTGCTCTACCGTGTCGACCATTTTGCATCGGTCAATATTATTCCGATTCTCGAGCGTGCCAGTCATTTGGCCGCTTTTGGCAACCCCTTTTTGATGGTTGAGAATCTATGTCAGAGATGGGGGTATGACAACGGAGCACCTCTCGGGCGGAATGGCCAAGGAATCGTAGAACCAATTGCCATGGAGAGAAGACGTGAGTTTGAAGGACTGGGATACGAGCGCAAGCCGCAAGATAGATATACAAGGCGTCGTAAGTTTGGGATGCTGCAAGGGTAGAATCAGCAGTAGCAGCTTCAGAGCGATAGTCAGTTTTGAAGGGGTTGCAGCCAGGGTAGTTGGAATCAGTGCCTAAGGTGTTGAGAACTACCAACACATATTATGTAGATTTCGCTTCCGATGAAGAGGAAGGAGATGCCATGGTAGCTTAGGTTGATAACATGCTCAGTGATCTAGAAGTTTTATTTCAAGAGCAGTTATCAGTACTGACCGAGGATGTGCAAAATGAGCTTAGGTGCAAGAAAGTAAAGGTAGTAATGATCGAGGACACAGAGGAGCAGACAGTTGCACAGGGTCAGTCTGCTATCATGACCCTAGAGGAGAATGGATCTTTAAACACTAGACCAGAGGAGTTTATCTCCTATCAGCTGGGAGGCGGGTCTAGGTGGTACTATCAGACTTGGCCCCACTTGAGCAGTGGGGTCCAAAAAAAAAAACCTGAGCTAGGCTAAGGAGGGAACTCGAGCGGCAGCACTCACATCAGTCAGACAAAGGACAGATGCCCACCTGTTGCACATGTTGTATAGAGACAACATGATAATAAAAGCTTTTGTTTGCCAGAAGAAAAACAGTCAGACACGGGTTCAGAAGTAGCAGAACCAGAAATCATTAGGGGTGCATATAAGAAAACTAGGGTTACAGTGACCATTCTAAAGCAATATCAGGGGCAGAATGCTGAGGATGTGTGCACCTTTGAAGACACAGACCCGTTGTGCCAGCAAGAAGTCCTTCCTGAGCTCATTGCATATGTAGAATAGGAAGATGCAGAGGTGGAAGAGGAGAGTCATGATGCGCCGGAGTTCCAGCCTTACGATGACGATCCCGAAGGCCCAAACTTGCATGTAGAAGAAGAGACAGAGACTGTGAATATTGGCACCATTGAAGATGTCAAGGAAGTGTGGATAAGCGCCAGACTCACAGCACAGGCCAGAGCAGAGCATGTTGAGCTTTTCCGGGAATATGTAGATATCTTTGCCTAGAGTTACGATGACATGGTTGGGTTAGACGTCAAGGTAGTGGTGTACACATTACCACTTAAACCTGACGTCAAGCCAGTCAAACAGAAACTACGCAGATGGCAACCACAGTGGCTCTTGAAATTGATGGAGGAAATAATGAAGCAGTACAAAGTTAACTTTTTGAAGGTCGTCCTAAACCTGGAATGGTTAGCAAATGTGGTTTCGGTACCAAAGAAGGATGGTCGGGTTTGAATGTGTATTGATTACAGAGACTTAAACAAAGCCAGCCCAAAGGATGATTTTCCACTCCCACACATTGATGTACTGGTAGACAATACTGCAGGACAAAATGTTGTCATTCATGGATGGATTTTTTGGATACAATAAAATCAAAATGGTAGAAGAAGATTTGGAGAAAACATACTTTATTACCCCATGGGGAGTGTTCTACTACAGAGTTATGCCTTTTGGGCTTAAGAATGCTGATGCCACATATCAGATGGCAATGGCGGCTTTATTCCACGATCTCATGAACCAAGACATCGAGGTTTACGTGGATGATATGATTGCTAAGTAGAAAGAGCCTGAAGAACACATTGCTTGTTTGAGGAAGCTTTTTAATTGCCTGAGAAAGTATAAGCTGCAGCTGAATCCCAACAATTGCGTATTTGGTGTGTCATCAGACAAACTGCTAGGATACATCATTAGCCAAAGGGGAATTGAGGTAGATCCAAGCAAGGCCAAGGCCATCATTGAGATGCCTCCCCCTACAACAGAGAAAGAAGTCCGAGGGTTGCTGGGGCAGTTGCAGTATATCAGCCGATTCATTGCCCAGTTAACACCAATTTGTGAACCAATCTTCAAGCTCTTGAGGAAGAACGCACAAATCCACTGGAGTGAGGAGTTCCAAGAAGCATTTGACAAAATCAAGAAACTCTTGGCAAGACCACCAGTCTTAGTTCCTTCGACACCAGGACGTCCTCTATTGCTCTACTTGTCAGTGACACAGCATTCAATGGCGTAGTCTTGGGTCAGCATGTTGAAATAGGTCGCAAGGAGAGGGTCATTTATTATCTGAGCAAAAAGTGCAATGATTGCGAAGTTAAGTGCACTGCAATCGAGAAAGTTTGCTTGTCCCTCGTCTAGGCCACACAGTGCTTAAGGCACTATATGATGGCATATCCAGTTCTATTATTGTGCCGACATGATCTTATGAAATACCTGTTTCAGAAGCCAGCACTGGTGGGTAGATGTGTCAAGTGGCAAGTGCTTTTATCTCAGTTTGACATCACCTTTGTCACTCAAAATTCAATGAAGGGACAGGCTGTGGCAGATCACTTGGTAGACTTACCCTTGCTAGAGTACCAACCCTTGCAAACTCAGTTTCCTGATGAGGACATATTGTTCACCATGGAAGAAGAGGAGCTGGTAGTCCCTCGATATAAAGTTCAGTGGCAACTCTACTTTGATGGCATAGTTAACAGGAGAGGCATGGGTATCGGTGCTGTGTTGGAAACTCTGCATGGACAGATGATCCCGCTTGCTCGAAAGTTGACCTTTGTGTGCTCCAATAATGTGGCGGAGTACGAGGCATGTATTCTCGGCTTGCAGGCAGTGTTAGAACATGGTGCGCAAAAATTACATGTGCATGGTGATGCCATGTTGGTTATTTCTCAAGTAAATGGCAACTGGAGAACCAAAGACCTGAAATTGGTTCCATACCATAATCATCTCTTAAAGCTGATGGCCATGTTTGAGGAGATACGCTTTTCCTTTATGAAAAGGGCCAAGAATGCTTACGCAGATGCACTGGCTACTCTTGCCTCGTAGTTGTCCATACCAGAGTATGACACAGTGATGGTGTCGGTAACCTGCACAGATCAACCAACACACTGCATGAGCATAGAAGAAGTAGATTCCACGGCAGAGCTCCCTTGGTATCATGACATCAAAGCTTACCTAAAAACTGGGAATCACCATCCAGACGCATCGACGACAGACTGAAAGACCATGATCCTGCTGGCCTCGAAATATGTGCTTGGAGCGGGCCACTTATTCAGGAGGTCTTACAATCAGATGCTTCTATGTTGTCTTGATAAAAAGGAGGCCGATACAGTAATGTTGTAGGTGCATGCTGGGACATGCGGGCCTCACTTGAATGGGGTATTTTTGGCCATGAAAATAATGTTATAGGGTTATTTCTGGTCAACCTTGGAGATAGATTGCTGCCAGTTTGTGCGAAGATGCCATAATTGTCAATTCCATCGCAATTTTATTCATGCGCCACCACAGCAGCTTCACAACATGTCGTCACCCTGGCCTTTCTCTACATGGGGAATAGACGACATCGGAGCTATCCACCCAGCAGCTTCTAATGGACATCAGTACATCTTAGTGGCAATTGATTATTTTACAAAATGGGTGGAGGCAGCTTCTTTCATGACAGTGACCGCCTCCATGACAGAGAAGTTCATCAAGAACAACATCATCACCCGGTACGGGGTCCCACATTCCATCATTTCCGGTAATGGGACACATGTCACAGCCAAAAAGGTTGAGGATTTCCTGTAGGAGTTCCATATCAGGCATCACAAGTCTTCCCCGTACTGTCTTTAGATGAACGGTGCAGTAGAATCCGCCAATAAGAATCTAACTAAGATTCCTAAAAAGATGGTGGAGACGCATAAGGACTGGCATGACAAGCTCCCATATGCTCTGTGGGCTTATAGAACATCAATCAGGACCTCAACAGGAGTGACTCCATATTCTCTAGCGTATGGTATGGAGGTAGTCCTACCAATAGAAGTGGAGATACCATCGCTCAGAGTCCTGAAAAGAGTAGAGCTAAAGGAGGCAGAGTGGATTGAGGACCGCCTCGTTCAATTGAACCTGATAGACGAGCATTGACTGCAAGCTATGCATCACACACAATGCTATCAGGAGCGCAAGGTCAAAGCCTACCAGAAGAAGGTCCAACCAAGAAGCTTTTCGCCAGGGGACCTGGTCTTGAGAGCAATACATCTCCCTAATAGTCGTGGAAAGTTCAGGCCCAACTAGCGTGGACCATTCGTGGTCAGACAAGTCTACTCCGGAGCGGCTGTCATCCTTGCGGACATGGACCACATCGAACAGCCAGAGCTAGTTAATTCATGCTACCATAAAATGTACTATCAGTGATCGTAAACAGTGTGTCCTTACTCTACGACACTAACAATTTCCTTCATGCATACATGAGGTCATGATCTTCTTACATCCATGTAGCTCTACATCACAGCACATACTAACCCTCATTCAGTATACGCATATATAGGCTGACATTTGTTTAAATCATCACATGCATGGATCTTAGCCCAATGACGATAGGCGGAATAAGCTTGCCAACGTAGGGAATGTGTAGCACCTCCTCAGGTAGATACTATTCAGGAACCTAGGGAGTGAGGGAGCCACCTTTCGTTGTGAATTGGGCGAAGCATCCAAGCTCCTCATGGACCCTACACCTCCTAGAAGGAGATAAAATGTTAGGGGCGAGAGTGAGAGTGCGAGAAATGAAACAAAAAATATATATCTGAAAAAGGGCATAAAAGAATAAGAAGACAGAAGTCGTAGATAGAAGTCGGCCTTAAAGAGAGAGGCATGGCGGGTAGCTCTGTCCCTCCAATTTATCTTAGAGAGGAGTCGGAGTGAATACCTAGAAGACATGTTACAAAAGGGCCTTGCCAATCCTTTAAATAGCAGCAGCTCCCCACCATAGACCAGGTACACATTACCTCCAAGCCAGGGATAGGGTTAACCCACATGCCTATGAGGGGAAAAGAATAAAGAATGAATAAAATAAAAAAGCAGGGGTATGGTCCAGTGGGGTTTGGAATGGAGCCCAAGACACAGTGACCTGTTTCCAGAGAGCCACCCAAAAACTAGGGGCTTGGATAGAGTCTAGTGAGGTCTGGAGTTGCTATTCCCTTGTACTTGGCAGTAAGCATCCCAATGCTGAGGGCACCAATAAGATCCCACATATCATTTAGCATGCATGCATCTCCTTTTTGCAAATATCATCCTAAAAACGTCGCAGAGTATCACTTGGTTCTCTTGGCTGGGATGCGAAATGACTTTCAGTTCAAGAGAATCAAGAGGACATCACCTAAACCAGGGGCATGTAAGCTGCTCTTGTCGATTAGGACCATTTATGTCAGGCCAGGGGCATGTCAGCTATCCTATGGTTAGACATACTAAGCCAGTACTCAACCAGGGGCATGTAAGCTGCTCTGTTTGGTCAAGAGTCATCCATGTCAGGCCAAGGGCATGTCTGCTATCCTATGGTTAGATGCTTTGAGCTAACACTTGAGCAGGGGCATGTCAGCTGCTCTATTGGACGAGGACCCCGGTAATCTACTGATGGGCACAATCATCAGGAGATCGTTTGCGCCTTCTAAGGAGTCTCGTGCCAAGATAAGCTGAAGTGCCCTACAGATCATGGGTTTCCCTATGATGGTGGTCCCCACACACTGCTCGAAAGTGCTCCAAACATGGATTAGGCAATTGACTAAAAGTGATCGCGACAAGCTGTGGATTTGGGGAATCTCTTCAAAGCTTCTGGATATCACGAAGGTGGAGGTTTCCTGATACTTTTTGTGTGCAGCAGCACGATTATGGAAACCGTCTCATCATGTTTTCTATTTTGGGGTAATCGAACTGACTCCAACCTTGGAAGAGGTCCAAAGAATATGTTGTCTACAAAAGTTCCTAGGACCCATCATATTTATGTGGTGCAATGGGTATTCTTCAGTATTGAGTGAGCTAACTGGCCTGTCAACCTGTGATTGTCGTCGTCTGCTCATCTATACAGACAGACTTTCTCCCATGCTGAAACTAGCTCACTTTGACAAAGTGGCTGGAATGTGCACCTCTCTAGGTGACGATCTATGGCTGAAAGGCTTTGTTGTCTGCTTCCTGGGAGAATTGATTTTCAGACATGGTTGGATAGTTGTAAACATTGAAGTCACTGAGATCACTTTGGTAGTTGTTACCCAACAAATAGTTCTAGCCCCAGTCATCTTGGCAGAAACTTATCGGGCTCTGGACTGGTCACTGCGCAGCTGCCGACAATTTTATGGCTATAGAGCTCTTGTACAGGTATTGTTGGCTGCACATCTGGCTGTAGAAGTCTTGCACCCGCAATGATCAACCTTTGAATCCTACGGTGAAAGTGGCCATGCGCGCATGCTCTCCTCAGTTCAGAAGGAGTACGAGCATTTAGAAAGCTTGGTAGAATAGAAAATCATCTGGCGCATCATTCCTTTAGCTTCTCATAATTTTGAGGCCTTCTTCAACACAGTCGACATGCAGATTATCATCCTGCTAGGGATGACTGGTGGAGTGGAATACCACCAATCCGTGTGATGCAACAGTTCGGTTTTAAGTAGGATTCTTTTGTCCAGGGGCAACTGCTAGCGTGGTTCCAAGAATACCCCCTGGGCTCCTACACTATGACTAAGGAGCTATCTCGTTTGCTCAGTGGCTCTGTACGATCGAGAGTTCTTTCAGTCATAGAAGGGAAGAGTTGCACAGCAAATTATGAAGCCAAAGTCGAAGAGACCTGGCCAATCTATAACACCGCCCCGAGCCGTACACTCTTTGCCAAAGCCTTGGGCTCGAAAAGATCCACAGATGACGCAAAATCTTAGCATTCATGTCATGTTATTGGTTCTTTGCAAATTGAAATACATGTAATCATTCCATTGACTCTGATTATTAAATTCTTCAGAACGTTTCTGGCCAGCTTGTTTGATTGCTTATGGTTGATGCAGAACAGAGATCGCCATCGCGACAGCATGCGCATAACTAGTGCAGGATTCTACTTTCTTCTACCTGTCGGCTTGGCACTGGGGACCACCCAGATAATAGTCAAGTATCTCGTTTTATTGCCCTGACCTGGACGAATGAAGTCTTCATAACTTCTGTGCCAAATAGGGCGGAATACCCTCTCTCACCTTTGAGGTCCTATCTAGACGGACGGAATCAAGGCACCCCCTCTTGGCCTTTAAGGTTCTATCCGAATGGACGGAATCATGGCACCCCTCTCGCCTTTGAGGACCTATCCGAATGGACGGAATCAAGGCACCCCTCTCACCTTTGAGGTCCTATCTGAATGGATGGAATCAAGGCACCCCCTCTCGCCTTTGAGGTCCCATCCGAACGGACGGAATCAAGGCACCCCCTCTCGCCTTTGAGGTCCTACTTGGACAGACGGAGTCAAGGCACCCCTCTCGCCTTTGAGGTCCAATCCGGACGGACGGAGTCAATGCACTCCCTCTCGCCTTTGAGGTCCTATTCGGATGGATGGAATCAAGGCCTCCCCTTTTCTCCTATCTAAACTACCGGATGTAGTATAGATGTTCCCATCTGCGGTTTGCTTCGTCTGAACGTCAGTACCCCTCCTTTCTTTTTGAGTTTCGCTCCGAATGAACGGAATCAAATTAAATTGTATTCCTCTTTCTTTCGGGCTGGTATACCGAACTACCCGGGCAATCCCTAGGATGCCCGATGAATTCCCCACTCTCCTTGTTCCATCCCTCCTGTGGGTTGGTAGCCTGAACTACTCGGATGACTTCCGTGACCAGTCACTTCTCGATCGGCAAGCACCATGAGTCTTGTCTCGCGTTTTTTCTGGACAAGTGTGATAACCAGTCATGTCTTTTAGGAGCTTTGGTCATCAATTTGTCAACATTTGGTCATTTGTATTGTTTTCTTTGTTTGGCTTCGGCTATGGCAACGGGACCTCTGGTGCTTTCACCGACTTGTTGTTGATGGCCATTAACTGACTCTTACTTACGGCTTCGGGCAAGGTGTCTTTGTCAACCTTGAGCATCGGTCTCTGTTCTACTCGTCCACTGGCCTCGCTTAGGGAGGGTCATCTGTAGACACCCCAATTTCGCAATTTTACAGGCTTGTAGGATAAAGTATGGTGGCTAGGCTATTAACCACAAAAAAACCCATTTAATTCATTCAAAGCCCATTTAGGCCCACCTAGGCCCATTAAGCTTACCAAGGCCGACCAAAGCCCATGGAGGCCCACTTAGGCCCACTTTGGGCCATTAAGCTTACCAAGGCCCATTCAAAGTCCATTTAAGCCCACTAAGCTTACCAAGGCCCACCAAAGCCCATGAAGGCTCATGAAGACCAATTTAATTCATCCAAGGCCCATTTAATTCATTCAAGGCCCACAAAATCCACTAAGGCCCATCAAGCCCATTTGGGCCCACAAAAGCCCACAACTCCTCAACCCATTTTCTTCTCCTTCCTCCAACCCAACACCCATTCCTTCTTCCCCCTCTTCTCACAAATCCAGCCACACGACCCATTCTTTCTCCCATCTCTCCTCACTAGTTTCACCAGCCACTGAGCCACGTATCCAGCTCGAGCCCTTTATGAACTAGAGCAACCAGAGCCACCGCTGCAAGCTTCGACAGCCATTGGACATTGTCAACGCACGGGAGACAGCTTGGAGACAACAGTTGGGGTTGTTAGTCCGTTAGGGGAGTGGTTAGTTCGTTAGTGAGATAGTTAGGTAGTTAGGCTGTTAGGTCTGTTAGAGAGTGAGTGGGTTGTTATAGTGGGTTGTTGGAGGTTTTCCACCTATAAAAGGAGCAATAGAGGTAGAGGCTTAGGGGTCCTTTCGTGAGAGAAAAATCAAAAATTCCAGAGCGAGGGAGAATTCCAAAAAGAGAGAGGAGTTCGCAGAGGTGAGAAGTGTGGGTTTAGGCCATTTCCGGCAAGCTGCGGAGGAGACACGCGTCATCATGCCAGGTACGCCCTCCTCCAACCTCATTTAGCTTCAAATTTAGTTTCCTAGAGCTTCCTTAGTCTTTCTGGATCGTTTCCAATCAAGCTAGAGGCCTCCTCTGGTTGGAATCGCTCCACAGACCTCGCGGTCGCTGTTTTCCAGCGATATAGGTGGGGCTATTGATCTAGGGCTTGTCGCTAAACCTAGAACCATAGGTCTACTTCTCCTAGTCTCCCTCTAGCATTTCGGCCCCTCAAGTACCCTCTCTAAACGCCGGGGAGGCCTCCACCCAAACCTCGCTGGCATCACGACGTCCTGCCGGAGCCAGTGAAGAAGACGCCACGCCTCCAGCCACTCTGCACTGCTTCGAGCTTCGAGAAATGCTCCACGGTGTGTCCCAAGTACTCCTGAGCCTTCATATCCACGCCGCATGCCCTGGACAGCCGTCGCAGTCGAGATCGCTGGAGAAGAATCGCGTCAACAGCGAGCTTGGTTAGAGGATGGAGGAAGTGCCCCATTCTCGCTTCTAGAAGAGGGGAAGGACTCTTCTCATTGCCTCCAAGCCTCCTGGATCACTGAGTGCCGCGCCGCGACCCTCCTGGAGCTCTCTTCTTCCCCGACGCAGACGCTGGAGTGCCTCGACGGTGAGGTAGGTGGGAGGCTCACTCCCGCCGTTGGATGCTCGATCCAGACCGTTGGATCTACTCTCCTCCTCTTCTTCTTGCTTCCCGTGGGGTCTGATCTCAGATCAAACCACGGGGTTGCTTTCAGTGACCTCTCCGGTGGTCGTTGATGGCGGAGCTCTGTCGTAGCCAGCCGCCGTTGCCTTTTCTTTTAAAAACAATTTAAAACTTTTTTATTTTAATAAAATTCTGAAACTTTCTGTCTGTTGCATTTAGGTCCTTTTTTTTTATTACAAATAGGTCCTTTTCTTACACTTAGGTCCTTGCTCATTTTCTTAATTCGTTTGAATAAAGTTTTAACTAAAAATATTGCATTATGCTCCCAGAACATTCAAAATAATGTTTTCCAGGTTTAAAAGTTTAACAAAAACCCTCAGAGTTTCTTTTCATGCATTTTAATCCAATGTTTTTGCATAAAGGACCTTGAACTTTTCTAAAACCTTTCTGAATGCATATTTTGCTGGTTACATTGCATTTAAACCCTGAAATTTACTGAAATTCTTCAAAATGCATATTTCTTTGGTTAAATTACATTTTAGTCCCTGAACTTTATTGAAAATCATTCTGAATGAATATTTTGCTTGTTAAATTGCGTTAAAACCCCTGAACTTCACAGAAACTCTTCAAAATGCTATGATTCACAGGGTAAATTGCATTTTAGACCCTGAGCTTCACAGAACTCTTTTGAAAGCAATGCTTCTTTGCTCAAATTGCCTTCTAGCCCCCACACTTTGTAGATTTTACACTGAATGTTGGTTTTCTAGGGTAAAATTACTGTTGTGCGCCTAAAACTTTCTGAAATTTTCATGGATCCTTTTTCTTTCATATTTTACCTTGAATTTCCACTGAATTGCATTAAATGCATGTTTTAGTGGCAGAATTGCGTTTTAACCCCTAGGAAACATCATTTATGCAAAAAATGCATAGATTAGCACATTTGATCCCAGATTTCTCCATAATTGCATAAAATGTGTTTTCCTATGTATTTTTGATGATTTGGGCTTTAGAATTTCAGTTTCAATTTAGAATTTGGGTTTTTTGCACAAAAAGCCCCTGGAATTTTCATTATCACACTCATACATGCATTTTGCACATTTTGTTGCACTTTTTTATGCTAGTTTTCTTGCCTTTTCTTCCTTACATTATGCAGCTTTCCGAACTTTTTCGAACTTGGTTTTCTCGCCGTTTCTCGGATTCTTTCCGATTTTTGCATCTTTAGATTTGTTTTGGCTTTCCATCGCTCGAGGGCGTATAGTAAAAGGCTTAACAAAGCCGACATAGTCCCAAAAAGAGGATTATTTTCCCCAATTTGATTTTCTTGGATTTATCCAAATTTCCGTTGATTTGCGAGATGCTTTCCGAGAATTTCTCGATTTTCACGATTTTCCTCATCACCCAAGGGTGTATAGTAAAGCAGCATTCTTAATGCCTACATTTGACCCTTGAATTAACTTTTTCCCTTTATTTCATTTCTCTTTGATTTGGCATGTTTTCAAGTCATCTTTAGCATGAGTATTTAGAATAAGCAAGCACACATTTAATAAACCATTGACAAGTAGGAAGCCTAGAAAGATCGAGTTTTCTCGGGCACATGGGGGTGCCAAACCTCTTCCCCATGCGTAACCAGAATCCTTACCCTTTCCCTGGCCAGCATTCATTTGTGCATTATATCCATTAAGCACGGAGCACACATGCTTTTTGCATCTTGCTTGCTTCTTGGTTTTCTTGTGTGTTTGGTTTTCCTCGTCATTCCATTAAAAGACTAGGTGGCGACTCCTTTCCTATCTTTCCTTGGTGTTTCTGAGTCTAGCCTTCTTCTCTGGATTCACCATCTTCGCTGTGACCATATCGGGTCTCCTCAAGTGCTTCCATGCATCCGGTAGAAGAGAGCAGTGCAGGGTTCCACCGGCATGGTCACAGCTGGTGAATAGGCCATGGCTCAGAATCGTCATGAGTGAACCGAGATGTTGTTGGTGTATGCTCAACGGCTCGGAACTACCAAGAGTGAACCGAGTCGTTGTCGGTGTACAAGCAACGGCTAGGAACCACCAAGAGTGAACGGAGTGGTTGCCTGTGTACAGGCAAGCACTCAGAACTGCCAAGAGTGAATTGAGTTGTTGCCAGTGTATAGGCTGTGTCTCGGAATCTCCAAGAGTGAACCGAGAGGTTGCCGATGTACGATCAATGGCTCGGAATCGCCAGGAGTGAATCGAGTTGCTGCCTGTGCACAGGCAACGGCTGGGAACAGCCAAGAGTGAACCGAGTCGTTGTTAGTGTACAGGCAATGGCTGGAACTACCAAGAGTGAACCGAGTCGTTGTCGGTGTATAAGCAACGATAGAGAACAGCCAAGAGAGAATCGTGTCATTGTCGGTGTATAGGAAGCAGCTCAGAATCACCATGAGTGAACCGAGACATTGCCAGTGTACGACCAACGGTACGAAACTATCAAGTGTGAACCGAATCGCTTCCAGTGTACAAGAAATGTCTGGGAACCACCAAGAGTGAACCGAGTCGTTGCTGGTGTACACAAAATAGCTGGGAGCTGCCACGAGTGAACCGAGTCATTGCCGGTGTACAGGCAACGACACCAAACCGCCAAGAGTGAACAGAGTCGTTGCTAGTGTACTGGCAATGACTGGGAAATGCCATGAGTGAATTGACTCATTGTCGATGTGTAGGTAGCAGTTCAGAACCACCAAGATTGAACTAAGACGTTGCTGGCGTATGGTGAACGACTCAGAACCACCAACAAAGAATCGAGTCGCGGCTAGGGTATAGGCAACGGTTCGGAACCGCCAAGAGTGAACCGAGTTGCTACCGGTGTACAGGCAACGGCTGGGAACTACCATGAGTGATTTGAGTCGCTGCTGGTGTACAGGCAACATCTTTAACTGCCAAGAGTGAACCGAGTCGTTGACAGTGCACAGGCAATGGTTGCGAACTACCAAGAGTAAACCGAGACGTTGCCTATGTATAGGTAATGGCTCGGAATTCACCAACAGTGAACCGAGATGTTGTTGGTGTACGGTCAACAACTCAGAACCGCCAAGAGTGAACCAAGTCACTGTTGGTGTACATGCAACGACTAGGAACCACCAAGAATGTACCGAGTCGCTGTTAGTGTACAGGAAACCCCTCGGAACCACCATGAGTGAATTGAGTTGTTGCCAATGTATAGGTTGTGGCTCGGAACCACTAAGAGTGAAACGACACGTTGCCGGTGTACGGTCAACGGCTCATAACTACCAGGAGAAAATCGAGTCACTGCCCGTGCCCTGGCAATGGCTGGAAATCGCCATGAGTGAATCGAGTCGTTGCCGGTGTACAAGCAACGGCTCGGAACTGCTAAGAGTGAATCGAGTCAATTCCAGTGTACAGGCAATGGCTGGGAACCGCCAAAAGTGAATCGAGTCGTTGCTAGTATGTAGGTAGTGGCTCGGAATTGCCATAAGTGAACCATGACATTGCTGGTGTACGGTCAAAGGCACGAAACCGCCAAGAGTGTACCGAATCGTTGTTGGTGTACTAGAAACATCTGGGAACCGCCAAGAGTGAACTGAGTGATTGCCTGTGTACTAGGAACTGCTGGGAACTGCCAAGAGTTAACCGAGTAATTGCTGGTGTACGGTCAACGGCAAGGAACCGCCATGAGTGAACCGAGTCGCTGTTGGTGTACAGGCAATGACTGGGAACCACCAAGAGTGAACTGAGTAGTTTCCAGTGTACAGAAAACCACTCGGAACCACCATGAATGAATTGAGTTGTTGCTAGTGTATAGGTTGTGGCTCGGAACTGCCAAGAGTAAATCGAGACGTTGCCGGTGTACGGTCAATGTCTCAGAACCTCCAGGAGTGAATCGAGTCGCTGCCCATGCACTGGCAATGGCTCGGAACTGCCATGAATGAACCGAGTCGTTGCTAGCGTACAGGAAATGGCTCGAAACTGCTAGGAGTGAATTGAGTCAGTGCTAGTGTACAGGCAATGGCTGGGAACCGCCATGAGTGAACCGAGTCATTGCCAGTGTATAAGTAGCGGCTCGGAATCTCCATGAGTGAACCGAGGCATTGCCGGTGTACGGTTAAAGGCACGAAACCGCCAAGAGTGTACCGAATCACTGCCGATGTACTGGCAACTTCTAGGAACCGCCATGAGTGAACTAAGTCATTGCCGGTGTACAGGCAACTACTGCGAACTGCCAAGAGTGAGCGAAGTGAATGCTGATGTACGGTGAACGGCGGGGAACCGCCAAGAGTGAACCATGTCGTTGTTGGTGTACAAGCAATAGCACGAAACCGCCAAGAGTGAACAGAGTCATTACCAGTGTTCTGTCAAAGATAGGGAACTGCCTAGACTGAACCATGTCGTTGCCGGAGTACGGGAAATAGCTCGGAACCACCAAGAGTGAATGAAGTCATTGCCGATGCATAGGCAGCGGCTCAGAACCGCCAAAAATGAACTGAGACGTTGCTGGTGTACATTCAATGGCTTGGAACCACTAAGAGTGAACCGAGTCACTACCAGTGTATAGGCAACAGCTCGGAATGCCAAGAGTGAATCGAGTCGTTACCGATATATAGGCTACAACTCTTACAGCCAAGAGTGAACCAAGTTGTTGCCGGTGTACAGGCAACGATTGGGAACCTCCATGAGAGATCCGAGTCGTTGCTGGTGTACAGGCAATGGCTTGATACCGCAGAGTGAACCACGTCGTCGCTAGTGCACGGTCAATGGCTTAGAACTGCCAGGAGTGAACCGATTCGTTGCCGGTGAATAGGCAACGGCTCGGAATCGCCATGAGTGAACCGAGATGTTGCTGGTGTACGGTAAATGACTCAAAACCACCAAGAGTGAATCGAGCCACTATCGGTGAACAGGCAACAACTGGGAACCACCAAGAGTGAACCGAGTAGTTGCTGGTGTACAGAAACTGCACAGAACCGAAAGAGCGAATTGAATTGTTGCCGATGAATAGGCTGTGGCTCAGAACCACCAAGAGTGAACCGAGACGTTGCCGGTGTACGGTCAATGGCTCGGAACCACCAGGAGCAAATCGAGTCACTGCTCGTGCACAGGCAATGGCTCGGAACCACCATGAGTGATCAGAATCGCCGAGAGTGAACTGAGTCGTTGTCGGTGTACAGGGAATGGCTCGGAACTGCTAAGAGTGAATCGAGTCATTATCAGTGTACAGGCAACGACTGGGAACCACCAAGAGTGAACTGAGTCGTTGCTAGTGTATAAGCAGCGGCTCAGAATTGCCATGAGTGAACTGAGACATTGCCAGTGTACGGTCAAAGGCACGAAATAGCCAAGAGTGTACCGAATCGCTGCTGGTGTACCGGCAACTTCTAGGAACCGCCAAGAGAGAACCGAGTCGTTGCTGGTGTACAAGAAATGGCTCGAAACCACCAAGAGTGAACCACGTCGTTGCTAGTGTACGGTTAATGGCTCGGAACTACCAAGAGTGAACTGATTTGTTGCCGGTGAATAGGCAACGGCTCAGAATCGCCATGAGTGAACTGAGATGTTGCTGGTGTACGGTCAACGGCTCAAAACCTCCAAGAGTGAATCAAGCTGCTACCGGTGAATAGGCAACGATTGGGAACAACCAAGAGTGAACCGAGTAGTTGTCGGTGTATAGGAAACTACACAGAACAACATGAGTGAATTGAATTGTTGCTGGTGTATAGGCTGTGGCTTTGAACATCCTAGAGTGAACCGAGACGTTGCGGGTGTACGGTCAATGGCTTAAAACCACTAGGAGTGAATCGAGTCACTGCTCGTGCATAGGCAATGGCTCGGAACCACCATAAGTGATCAGAATTGCCAAGAGTGAACTGAGTCCTTGCCGGTGTAAAGGCAACGACTGGGAAACGCCACGAGTGAACCGAGTCGTTGTTGGTGTACAGGCAATGACTGGGAACCACCAAGAGTGAACCGAGCAGTTACCGGTGCACGGGAAACCGCTCGAAACCACCAAGAGTGAATTGAGTTGTTGCTGGTGAATAGGTTGTGGCTCAGAACAGCCAAGATGGAATTGAGATGTTGCCGGTGTATGGTCGGCTCAGAACATCAAGGAGTGAATCGAGTAACTGCCTGTGCACTAGCAATGGCTCGGAACTGCCATGAGTCTCGGAACTACTAAGAGTGAATCGAGTCATTGCCAGTGTACAGGAAAAGGTTGGGAACCGCCATGAGTGAACCGAGTCGTTGCTTGTGTATTAGCAGCGGCTTAGAATCGCCATGAGTGAACCGAGACATTGCTAGTGTACGGTCAAAGGCACGAAATGGCCAAGAGTGTACTGGCAATGTCTAGGAATCGCCAAGAGTGAACTGAGTCGTTGCTGGTGTACAAGCAACTGCTGCGAAATGCCAAGAGTGAGCGAAGTCATTGCCGATGTACGGTGAACGGCGGGGAACCACCAAGAGTGAACTAAGTCGTTGTTGGTGTACAGGCAATGACACGAAACCACCAAGAGTGAACAGAGTCATTACTGGTGTAGTGGCAACGACAAGGAACTGCCAGGAGTGAATCGAGTCACCGCTTGTGCACAGGCAATGGCTCAGAACCATCTTGAGTGATTGGAATTGCCAAGAGTGAAATGAGTCATTGCCGGTGTACAGGCAACGGCTGGGAACCGCCAAGAGTGAACCGAGTCGCTGCTGGTGTACAGGCAATGACAGGCAACCACCATGAGTGAACTGAGTAGTTACCGGTGTATAGGAAACTGCTCGGAACCACCAAGAGTGAATAGAGTTGTTGCCGGTGTATAGGCTGTGGCTCAAAACTGCCAAGAGTGAATCGAGATGTTGCCCGTGCACTGACAATGGCTCGAACCCAGATGAACGTCGTGCGTGACGAAACTCGGAACTACCATGAGTGAACCATGTCGTTGCTAGTGTACAAGAAACAACTCGGAACTGCTAAGAGTGAATCGAGTCATTGCTAGTGTACAGGAATTGGCTGGGAACTGCCATCAGTGAACCGAGTCGTTGCCAGTGTGTAAGCAGCGGCTCAGAATCGCCATGAGTGAACCGAGACATTGCCAGTGTACGATCAAAGGCACGAATCCGCCAAGAGTGTACCGAATCGCTGCCGATGTACTGGCAATGTCTAGGAATCGCCAAGAGTGAACTGAGTCGTTGCCGATATACTGACAACTACTACAAAATTCCAAGAGCGAGCGAAGTCATTGCCGATGTACGGTGAATGGTGGGGAACAACAAAGAGTGAACCGAGTCGTTGTTGCTCTACAGGCAACGACACGAAATAGCCAAGAGTGAACAGAGTCATTACTTGTGTAGTGGCAACGACAAGGAACTTCCAGGAGTGAATCGAGTCGCTGCTCATGCACAGGCAATGACTCGGAACCACCATGAGTGATCGGAATCGCCAGGAGTGAACTAAGTCGTTGCCGGTGTATAGGCAACGGGTGGGAACCGCCAATGGTGAACCGAGTCGCTGCTGGCGTACAAGCAACGACTGGGAACCACCAAGAGTTAACCGAGTAGTTGCCGGTGTACGGGAAACCGCTCGGAACCACCAAGAGTGAATTGAGTTGTTGCTAGTGTAAAGGTAATGGCTCAGAACTGCCAAGAGTGAATCGAGATGTTGCCGGTGTATGGTCAACGGCTCCGAACCTCCAGGAGTGAAACGAGTCGCTGCCCGTGCAATGGCAATGACTCGGAACTGCCATGACTGAACCAAGTCATTGCTAGTGTACAGGCAACGGCTCGGAACTGCTAAGAGTGAATCGAGTCATTGCCAGTGTACAAGCATTGGCTGGGAACCACCATGAGTGAATCGAGTCATTGCTAGTGTATAAGTAGCGGCTCAGAATCGCCATGACTGAATCGAGACATTGCTAGTGTACGGTCAAAGGCACGAAACCGCCAAGAGTTTACCGAATCGCTGCCGGTGTACTGGCAATGTCTAGGAATCGCCAAGAGTGAACTGAGTCGTTGCCGATATACTGGCAACTACTACGAAATGCCAAGAGCGAGCGAAGTGATTGCCGATGTACAGTGAATGGCGGGGAACCGCAAAGAGTGAACCGAGTCATTGTTGGTGTACAGGCAACGTCACGAAACTGCCAAGAGTGAACAGAGTCATTACTTGTGTAGTGGCAACGACAACGAACTACTAGGAGTGAATCAAGTCGCTGCTCGTGCACAGGCAATGGCTCGGAACCACCATGAGTGATCGGAATTGCCAAGAGTGAACTGAGTCGTTGCCAGTGTAGAGGCAACGGGTGGGAACCGCCAATGATGAACCGAGTCGCTGCTGGTGTACAGGCAATGACTAGGAACCACCAATAGATAACCGAGTAGTTGCCGGTGTACGGGAAACCGCTCGAAACCACCAAGAGTGAATTGAGTTGTTCCCAGTGTATAGGATGTGGCTCAGAACTGCCAAGAGTGAATTGAGATGTTGCCGGTGTATGCTCAACGGCTCAGAACCTCTAGGAGTGAATCGAGTCACTGCCCGTGCACTAGCAATGGCTCGGAACTGCCATGAGTGAACCAAGTCGTTGCCAGTGTACAAGCAACGGCTCGGAACTGCTAAGAGTGAATTGAGTCATTGCCAGTGTACTGGCATTGGCTGGGAACTGCCATGAGTGAACCGAGTCATTGCCAGTGTATAAGCAGTGGCTCAGAATCGCCATGAGTGAACCGAGACATTGCCAGTGTACGATCAATGGCACAAAACCACCAAGAGTGTACTGAATCGCTGCCAGTGTACTGGCAATGCCTAGGAATCGCCAAGTGTGAACTAAGTCGTAGCCGGTGTACAGGCAACTACTGCGAAATGCCAAGAGTGAGTGAAGTCATTGCCGATGTACGGTGAACGGTGGGGAACCACCAAGAGTGAACCGAGTCATTGTTGGTGTACAGGCAACGACACAAAACTGCCAAAAGTGAACAGAGTCATTACTGGTGTAGTGGCAACGACAAGGAAATGCCTTGAGTGAACCATGTCGTTGCCGGTGTACAGGCAACTGCTGCGAAATGCCAAGAGTGAGCGAAGTCATTGCCGATGTACGGTGAACAAAGTGGAACCGCCAAGAGTTAACTGAGTCATTGTTGGTGTATAGGCAACGACACGAAACCGCCAAGAGTCAACAGAGTCATTACTAGTGTAGTGGCAACGACAAGGAACTGCCAAGAGTGAATCGAGTCGCCGCTTGTGCACTGGCAATGACTTGGAACCATCATGAGTGATCGAAATTGCCAAGAGTGAATTGAGTCATTGCCGGCATACAAGCAATGGCTGGGAACCACCAAGAGTGAACTGAGACACTGCCAGTGTATAGGCATAGCTCGCAACCGCCAAGAGTGAATCGAGTCATTACCGGTGTATAGGCTACAACTCTTACTACCAAGAATGAACCAAGTTGTTGCTGGTGTACAGGCAACGTTTGGGTACTGCCAAGAGAGAACTGAGTCGTTGCCGGTGTACAAGCAATGGCTCGAAACCACCAAGAGTGAACCACATCATTGCCTTGTACGGTGAATGTCTCGGAACTGCCAAGAGTGAACCGATTCGTTGCCGGTGAATAGGCAATGGCTCGGAATCGCCAAGAGTGAATAGAGATGTTGCTGGTGTATGGTCAACGGCACAAAAGCACCAAGACTGAATTGAGTCGCTACCGCTGAACAGGCAACAATTGGGAACCACCAAGATTCAACCGAGTAGTTGCCAGTGTACAGGAAATTGCACGAGAACCGCAAGAGTGAATTGAATTGTTGCCGGTGTATAGGCTGTGGCTTAGAACCACCAAGAGTGAACCGAGACGTTGTCAGTGTACGGTCAATGGCTCGGAACCGCCAGGAGTGAATCGAGTCACTGCTCGTGCATAGGCAATGGCTCGGAACCACCATGAGTGATCGAAATCGCCAAGAGTGAACAGAGTTGTTGCTGGTGTGCAGGCAACGGTTGGGAACCGTCAAGAGTGAACCGAGTCGCTGCTGGTGTACAGGCGATGACTGGGAACCACCATGAGTGAATCGAGTAGTTGCCAGTGTATAGGAAACCGCTTGAAACAACCAAGATTGAATTGAGTTGTTGCTGGTGTATAGGCTGTGGCTCAGAACTTCCAAGAGTGAATCGAGATGTTGCTGGTGTACGGTCAACGGCTCAGAACCTCTAGGAGTGAATCGAGTGGCTGCTTGTGCACTGGCAATGGCTCGAAATCTCCATGAGTGAACAAAGTCATTACTAGTGTATAGGCAATGGCTCGGAACTGCTACGAGTGAATCGAGTCATTGCGAGTGTACAGGCAACGGCTGGGAACCGCCATGAGTGAACCGAGTCATTGCGAGTGTATAAGCAGCGGCTCGGAATTGCCATGAGTGAACTGAGACATTACCAGTGTACGGTCAAAGGCACGAAACAGCCAAGAGTGTACCGAATCGCTGTTAGTGTACTAGCAACGTCAAGGAATTGCCAAGAGTGAACTAAGTCGTTGTCGGTGTACAGGCAACTGCTAGGAATAGCCAAGAGTGAGCGAAGTCATTACCGATGTATGGTGAACGGCGGGGAACCGCCAAGAGTTAACCGAGTTGTTGTTGGTGTACAGGCTACGGCACGAAACCACCAAGAGTGAACAGAGTCATTACCGATGTAGTGGCAACGACAAGGAACCACCTTGAGTGTACCATGTCATTGTCGGAGTACAAGAAACAGCTCGGAACCACCAAGAGTGAATCAAGTCATTGCCGATGCATAGGCAGCGGCACAAAACAGCCAAGAGTGAACCGATTCATTGCTAGTGTATATGCAACAGCTTGGAACCATCGAGAGTGAATCGAGTCGTTACCAGTGTATAGGCTACAACTCTTACTGCCATGAGTGAACCAAGTTGTTGCCGGTGTACAGGAAACGATTGCGAACCTCCAAGAGAGAACCGAGTTGTTGCCGGTGTACAGGCAAAGGCTCGAAACAGCCAAGAGTGAACCACGTCGTTGCCAGTGTACGGTCAATGGCTCGGAATTGCCAAGAGTGAACTGATTCGTTGCCGGTGAATAGGCAACGGCTCGGAATCGCCATGAGTGAAGCAAGACGTTGTTGGTGTATGGTCAACGACGGTCAACGGCTCAGTACCTCCAAGAGTGAATCAAGCCTCTACCGGTGAATAGGCAATGATTGGGAACCACCAAGAGTGAACCGAGTAGTTGCCGGTGTACAGGAAACTGCATGGAACCACATGAGTGAATTGAATTGTTGCCGGTGTATAGGCTGTGGCTCAGAACCACCAAGAGTGAACTGAGAAGTTGCCGGTGTATGGTCAATGGCTCGGAACCGCCAGGAGTGAATGAAGTCGTTGCTCGTGCACAGGCAATGGCTTGGAACCGCCAGGACTGAATCGAGTCGCTGCTCGTGTACAGGCCATCTATGATCGGAATCGCCAAGAGTGAACTGAGTCATTGCCGGTGTATAGGAAATGACTGGGAACCACCAAGAGTGGTCCGAGTCGTTGTTGGTGTACAGGCAATGATTGGGAACCACCAAGAGTGAACCGAGTAGTTGCCGGTGTAAAGGAAACCGCTCGAAACCACCAATAGTGAATTGAGTTGTTGCCGGTGTATAGGCTGTGGCTTAGAACTGCCCAGAGTGAATCGAGATGTTGCTGGTGTATGGTCAATGGCTCAGAACCTCTAGGAGTGAATCGAGTCACTGCCCGTGCATTGGCAATGGCTCGGAATTGCCATGGGTGAACCAAGTAGTTGCTAGTGTATAGGCAACGGTTCGGAACTGCTAAGAGTGAATCGAGTCGTTGCCAGTGTACAGGCAACGGCTGGGAACCGCCAAGAGTGAACAAAGTCATTGCTAGTGTATAGTCAGCTGCTCAAGATTGCCATGAGTGAACCGAGACATTGTCGTTTTTTGGTCAAAGGCACGAAACCGCCAAGAGTGCATTGAATCGTTGCCAGTGTACTGGCAACCTTTGGGAACCGCCAAGAGTGAACTGAGTCATTGCCGGTGTACCGGCAACTGCTGGGTACTGCCAAGAGTGAGCGGAGTCATTGCCGATGTGCGGTTAATGGTGAAGAACCGCAAAGAGTCAACCGAGTCGTTGCCGGTGTACAAACAACGGCACAAAACCGCTAAGTGTGAACAGAGTCATTACCGGTGTAGTGGCAACGACAAGGAATTGCCTTGAGTGAACCATGTCTTTGCCGGAGTACAGGAAACGGCTCGGAACTACCAAGAGTGAATCGAGTTGTTGCCGATGTATAGGTAGCGGCTCAAAACCGCCAAGAGTGAACCGAGACATTGCCGGTGTACGTTCAATGGCTCAGAACCACTAAGAGTGAACCGAGTCGTTGCTAGTGTATAGGCAGCGGCTCAGAACCACCAAGAGTGAATCACGTTGTTACCGGTGTATAGGCTACAACTCTGACTACCAAGAGTGAACCAAGTTGTTGTCGGTGTACAGGAAACGATTGGGAACCTCCAAGAGAGAACCGAGTCATTGCTGGTGTACAGGCAATGGTGCGAAACTGCCAAGAGTGAACCACGTCGTTGCCAGTGTACGGTGAATGGCTCAGAACTAGCAAGAGTGAACTGATTCGTTGCCATGACTAGGCAACAGCTCGGAATCACCAAGAGTGAAATGAGTCGTTGCTAGTGTACGGTCAATGGCTCAGAACCACCAAGAGTGAATCGAGTCGCTACCGGTGAACAGGCAACGACTGGGAACCACCAAGAGTGAATCGAGTAGTTGTCGGTGTATAGGAAACTGCACGGAATCGCATGAGTGAATTGAGTTGTTGGTGTATAGGCTGTGGCTCAAAACAACCAAGAGTGAACCGAGACGTTGCCGGTGTACGGTCAATTGCTCGGAATCGCCAGGAGTGAATCGAGTCGCTGCTCATGCACAGGCAATGGCTCAGAACCACCATGAGTGATCATAATCACCAAGAGTGAACTGAGTCGTTGCCGGTGTACAGGCAATGGCTAGGAACCACCATGAGTGAACTGAGTCATTGCCAGTGTATAGGTAGCAGCTCGAAATCGCCATGAGTGAACAGAGACGTTGCTGGTGTATGGTCAATGGCACGAAACCACTAAAAGTGTACTGAGTCTTTGCCGGTATATAGGCAATGGTAGTGGCTCTAGGAGTGAACCGAGTCATTGCTGGGGTACAAGCAATGGCTCGGAACAGCCAAGAGTGAACCGAGTCGTTGCCGGTGTACGGTGATTCTGTTGCGAACTGCATAGTGTGAACCGAGTCACTGCAAGTGTATAGGCAACGGCTTGGAACCGTCATGAGTGAAATGAGTTGCTGCCGGTGCACAGCCAATGACTAGGTACCGGCATGAGTGAACTGAGTCTTTGCCGGTGTGCAGGCAATGGCTCGGAACTGCCAAGAGTGAACTGAGTCATTGACGGTGTATGGTCGATGGCAGGGAACCGCCAAGACTGAACCAAGTCTTTGCCGTTGTATAGGCAGCGGCTCCGAACCACCAGGAGTAAACTGAGTCATTGCCGGTGTGCAGGCAACGGATCGGAACTGCAAAGAGAGAACTGAGTCGGTGTCGGTGTACGGTCAACGACTGGGAACTACCATGACAGAACCAAGTCTTTGCTGGTGTATAGGCAGAGGCTCCGAACCACTAGGAATGAACTGAGTCATTGCTGGTGTATAGGCAACGACAAAGAGTCGGCAAGGGTGAACCGAGTCGTTGTCGATAAACGGGCAGCAGCTTGGTACCACCATTGGTGAACTGAGTCGTTGCCGATGTACGGTCAACGGCTTAGAATCACCAAGCGAGAACTGCGTAGTTGCTGGTGTACATGCAACGGCTCAGAATCACCATGATTGAATCGAGTCATTGCCAGTGTGTATGCAGTGGCTCAGAACCACCTAGAGCGAATCGAGTAGTTGTCGATGTACAGACAATGACTCAGAACCTTCAAGAGTGAACTGAGTCGTTGCTGGTGTGTAGGCAGTGTCTCTGTACCACCAAGAGTGAACCGAGTCGTTCTTGGTGCACGGTCAATGGCTCATAACTGCCAGAGTGAATCGAGTCGCTGCTGGTGCACAAGCAATGGCTCGGAACTACCATAAGTGAACCGAGTTGTTGTTGGTACAAAGCCAACTGCTGGGTACCAGCATGAGTGAACCGTGTCGTGGCCGGTGTGCAGGCAATGGCTCAGAACTGCTAAGAGTGAACCGAGTCGTTGCCGGTGTACAGTCAACGATTGGGAACCTCCAAGACTGAACCAAGTCTTCGCCGGTGTATTGGCAATGGCTCCGAACCACCAGGAGTGAACTGAATCGTTGTTGGTGTATAGGCAGTGGCTAAGAACCGATAATGGTGAACCAAGTCATTGTTGATGTACAGGCAGCAGCTCGGAACCGCCATTAGTGAACTGAGTCGTTGCTAGTGTACATGCAACGGCTTGGAACCACCATGATTGACCCGAGTCATTGCTGGTGTGTAGGCAGTGGCTCAGAACCACCTCGTGTGAATCAAGTCGTTGCCGATGTACAGGCAATGACTCAAAACCTTCAAGAGTGAACTGAGTCATTGCTGGTGTATAGGTAGTGGCCCAGTACCGCCAAAAGTGAACCGAGTCATTTATGGTGCACGGTCAGTGGCATAGAATCACCAAGAGTGAATCAAGTTGCCACCGGGCACAAGCAATGGCTCAGAACCGCCAAGTTGAACTAAGTCTTTACCGATGTACAGGCAACGTCTACAGGCAACGACTCCGAATCGTCGAGATTTTATCGTGTCATTGCCGGTGTATAGGCAGTGGCTTGGAACCGCCAAGAGTGAACCAAGATGTTTCCGGTGTACAGTCAAAGGCTTGGAACTGCCAAAAGTGAATCGAGTTGCTGCCGGTGTACAGGCAACGGTTGGGAACCGCCATGAGTGAACCGAGTCACTGTCAGTGTACAGGCAATGGCTCAGAACCACCAAGAGTGAATTGAGTCATTGACAGTGTACAAGCAATGACTGGGAATTGCCAAGAGTGAATTGAGTCATTGTCGGTGTATAGGCAACGGCACGATACCGCCAAGAGTGAACTGAGTCGTTGCTGGTGTACCAGCAACGGCTAGGAACCGCCAAGAGTGAATCGAGTCACTGTCGGTGTACAGGCAACAACTCGGAATCACTAAGAGTGAACCGTATTGTTGCCGGTGTACAGAGTCTTCGCCAGGAGTGAACAGAGTCTTCGCCATTGTACAGGCAATGACTCTATCAGCCAAGAGTGAACCGAGTCGTTGCTGATGTACAAACAACAGTTGGGAAACACCAAGAGTGAATCAAGTCATTACCATTGTTTAGGCAGCAGCTCGGAATCGCCATGAGTGAATAGAGTCAATGCCAGTGTATAGGTAACAGCTCCGAACCACCAAGCGTGAACCGAATCATTACCGGTGTATAAGCAGTGGTTCAGAATCGCCAAGAGTGAAACGAGTCATTGTTGGTGTATAGGCAATAGCTCCGAACAACCAAGAGTGAACAAAATCGTTGCCGGTGTATAGGTAGTAGCTCCGAACCACCAAGAGTGAACCAAGTCATTGCTGGTGTATTGGCAGCGGCTCAGTACAGCCAATAGTGAATCAAGTCATTGCTGATGTACTAGTAGTGGCTAGGAACTGCCAAGAGTGAACCAAGTTTATGCCGATGTACGGTCAACAGCATGGAACCTCCACGAATGAACCGAGTTGTTACCGGAGTACATGCAACGGCTTGGAACCACCAAGAGTGAACCGAGTCATTGCTGGAGTATAAGCAGTGGCTAGGGACCTCCAGGAGTGAACCAAGTCATTGCTGTTGTACAAGCAATGGCTCGGAACTGCCAAGTGTCAACCGAGTCGTTGCCGTTGTACCGGTAATAGCTGGGAATTGCCCAAAGTTAATCAAATCGTTGCCGATGTACAGGCAACGACTGTAACCGCCAAGGTTGAACTGAGTCGTTGCCGGAGTACGGGAAATGGCTAGGAATTGCCAAGAGTGACAGAGTCGTTTCCGGTGAATAGTCAGTAGCTCGGAATCACCAAGAGAGAACCGATTCGTTGCCAGTGTATTACAACGGCTTCGACCCAGGAGTGAACCGAGTTGTTGCCGTTGTATAGGCAGTGGCTCAAAACCTCCAAGAATGAACCGAGTCATTGTCGATGTACGCGCAGCAGGTAGGAACCGCCAAGGGTGAACCGTGTCGTTGTCGGTGTACGATCAACAGCTCAGGACCACCAAGAGTGAACCGAGTCATTGCTGGTGTACATGCAACGGCTTCAAACCGCCAAGAGTGAATCGAGTCATTGCTAGTGTATAGGCAGCGGCTCGGAACCGCTAGGAGTGAACCGAGTCGTTACCGGTGTACAAGTAATGGCTCGAAACCTCCATGTGTGAACCAAGTCATTGTCAGTGTATAGGTAGCAACTTGGAACTGCCTCGAGTGAACTGAGTCATTACCGGAGTATAGGCAATGGCTCAGAACTGCCAAGAGTGAACCATGTCGTTGCCGTTGTATAGGCAATGGCTCGGAACTGCCAAGAGTGAACTGAGTCATTGTCGGTGTATAGGAAGCGGCTAGGAACCGCCAAGAGTGAACCGAGTTGTTACAGTTGTATGGGCTGCGGCTAGGAACCACCAAGAGTAAACCGAGTCGTTGTCGGTGTATGGTCAACGGCTCGGAACAGCCTGGAGTGAACCGAGTCGTTGCCGTTGTACATGCAATGGCTTGGAATCGCCTAAAGTGTACCAAGTCATTACCAGTGTATTGGCAACAGCTCGAAACCACCAAGAGTGAACCGAGTCTTTGCCAGTGTACAAGCAACGGTTGAGAACTGCAAGAGTGAACCGAGTCACTGCCGGGGTACAGGCGACGGCTCAGAAGCGCCAAGAGTGAACCAAGTGGTTGTCGGTGTACAGGCAACAGCAATGAACCGCCAAGAGAGAACTGGGTCGTCGTCAATGTACGGTCAACGACTGGGAACTACCATGAGTGAATCGAGTCATTGCTGATGTATAGGCAATGGCTTGAAACCACCAAGAGTGAATCGAGTCATTGCCGGTGTACAGTCAATGGCTAGGAAGTACCAAATGTGAACCGAGTCGTTATCGGTATACAGGCAATGACTCTAACAGCCAAGAGTGAACCAAGTCATTGCCGGTGTACAGGCAATGGTTGGGAACCACCAAGAGTGAACAGAGTCAATGTCGATGTATAGGCAACGGCTCGGAATCGCCAAAAGTGAACTGGGTCGTTGCTAGTGTATAGGCAGTAGCTTCGAACCACCAAGAGTGAACCGAGTCATCGTCAGTTTATAGATAGCGGCACGGAACCTCCAAGAGTGAACCGAGTCATTGCTAGTGTATGGACAGTAGCAAGGAACCACCAAGAGTGAATTGAGTCGCTGTCGGTGTATAGGCAGTGGCTCGGAACCTCCTGGAGTGAACCAAGTCGTTGCTGGTGTACAGGCAACGGCTAGGAATTGCCATGAGTTGATCGAGTCCTTGCTGGTGTACATGCAACGGTTGGCCCCAAGAGTGAACCAAGTCATTGCCAGTGTATAGGCAGCGGCTTGGAATTTCCATGAGTGAACTGAGTCCTGGCTAGTGTACAACCAATGGCAGGGAACCGCCATGAGTGAACCGAGTAGTTACCAGTGTACAGGCAACGACTCTAACCGCAAGAGTGAACCGAGTTATTTCTAGAGTACAGGCAACGGCTGGGAACTGCCAATAGTGAATCGAGTCATTGCTAGAGAATAGGTAGCAACTCGGAATCACTAAGAGAGAACTGTGTCGTTGCCAGTGTATTGGCAGCAACTCTGAACGACGAAGAGTGAACCGAGTCATTGTCGCTGTATAGCCAGTGGCTCGGAACCGCCAATAGTGAACCGAGTCATTGTCGGTAAACGAGCAGCTGCTGGGAACCACCAAGAGTGAACCAAGTTGTTGCCAGTGTACGGTCAATGGCTCGGAACCGCCAAGAGTGAACTGAGTCATTGCCAGTGTACATGAAACAACTTGGAATGTCCAAGAGTGAACTGAGTCATTGTCGATGTATAGGTGGCAACTCGGAACAGCCAGGAGTGAACCGAGTCATTGCCGGTGTACAAGCAATGGTTCGGAACTTCCAAGAGTGAACCATGTCGTTGTCGGTGTATAGGCATCGGCTCGGAACTGCCAATAGTGAACCGAATCATTTCTGAAGTATGATCAACAGATCAAAACAACCTAGAGTGAATCGAGTCATTATCGGAATACAGGCAATGGCTCATAATTGCGACGAGTGAACCGAGTCATTGCCGATGTATAGGCAACGACTCGGAACTGCCAAGAGTGAACCGAGTTGTTGCCGATGTACGGATATTGGTTGGGAACTGCAATATGTGAACCAAGTCGATGCTGGTGTACATGCAACGGCTTGGAACTTCCAAGTGAGAACCGCTTCACTTCCAATGCATATGCAACGACCAGATACCGCCAAGAGCTAACCGAATAGTTGCTAGTGTAGAGGAAATGGCTCAGAAATGCCAAGAGTGAACTGAGTCGTTGCCAATGTACGGTCAATGGATAGTAACCACCAAGAGTGAACCGAGTCATTGCTGGTGTACAGGCAATGGCCTTAACTGCCTAGAGTAAACCGAGTTGTTGCTGGTGTACAGGCAACGGTTGGGAACTGCCAAGAGTGAGCCAAGTCTTTGCCGGTGTATAGGCAGCGGCTCGAAATTGCCAAGAGTGAACCGAGTCGTGGCCAGTGTATTGTCAATGGTTGGGAACCGCCAAGAGTAAACCGAGTTGTTGCCGGTGTGTAGGCTATGGTTGGGAATTGCCAAGAGTGAACCAAGTCACTGCCGATGTATAGGCAGCGGCTCGGAATCGCCAAGAGTGAACCATGTCGTTGCCGGTGTATAAGCAACGGCTCCGAACCGCCAAGAGTAAACCAAGTCGTTGCCGGTATATTGCCAGTGGCTCGGAACTGCCAAGAGTGAACCGAGTCATTGCTACTGTAAAGGCAGTGGGATGGAATCGCCGTGAGTGAACTGAGTCGCAGTCGGTGTACAGGCAACGACTCGGAACCGCCAAGTGTGAATCAAGCCACTGTCGGTACGACTAAGAATCGCCAAGAGTGAACCTAGTTGTTGCCGGTGTACAGGCAATAACTCTAACCACCAAGAGTGAACTGAGTTGTTGCCAATGTACAGGCAACAATTGGGAACCACCAATAGTTAACCAAGTCATTGCCTATGTATAGGCAGCAACTCGGAAACACAAAGAGTGAACCGAGTCGTTGCCGGTGTTTAGGCAGCAGCTCTAAACCACCATGTGTGAGCCGAGTCATTGCCGGTGTATTGGCAGTGGCTCGGAACTGCCAAGAGTGAACCGAGACATTGCTAGTGTATGGGTTGTGGCTAGGAATCGCTAAGAGTGAACCGAGTCATTGTCGATGAACGGTCAACGGCTCAGAACCACAACGAGTGAACCGAGTCATTGCCGGTGTACATGCAACTGCTTGGAATTACCAAGCGTTAACCTAGTCATTGTCGTTGAATAAGCAGCAGCTTGGAACCTC
>JAMKQA010247488.1:0-18209 GCA_024699735.1 Posidonia australis
AAATTCATTAACCAGCAGACTGATCTGTCGGAGCTCTGAAATAAAATCAGGCTTGAGATTAGGAAGACAGGGTCCGTAGACTCCCGTGAGCCACCACTCTAAGTTGTCATTGACAGAGTAGAGATGGAGCGATAGACAGAAAGTGCCCACTATGTGGGATCTTAAAGTAAACTTTCTAACATCCCAGCCCATAAGGATACCGCCCGAGGCACCAGAGGAAGGAAGGAAAGACCATGAAGAGATCTTCTCTCCCCCGATAGTACGGAGCAAGGAAGGGGAGAAATCCTCCTTTTTAGTTTCCGAAATAATAATAATATCACAATTCTCTTTCCTAATAAGGTTACGGAGAGCCTTGGTTTTATTATTCCCACCCAGCCCCCTGATGTTCCAAGCTCCTAAAATCATGGAACTTGAGAGGGAAACCAAGAGGGCCACGCCCTCTCAAGAGAAAAATCTATGTAATTCAGAACCAGAGGGGACAGCCCCTGATCACGCCTGAGTTGGTCATAAAAGTTTTTTGCCTCAGACATAGACCTAAACTGAATACCAATTATAGAACAAAAATCCTAAAAATGTTGATACGAGTCCCAAAACAAAGGATCAGACATAGCTAGCAAATTACGATCAGAAATAGCAGAAGGATGGGGAGGAGTATCAACATGGGTAGCATAATCATCATCATGAGACATGATCTGAGGAGAGAGAATAGGGGTACCTGGGGCGTGAACGGGGGTGCCAGGATGAGAGTGGTGGGCAGGCTGGGGTGTATCCGTGGTCACTTCCTTTTCCATGCAGTCGTAGAGCGCCAGCAGCTTCTGGAATTTCCCCATGGAGAGATTTCTAGCTCGGATTTCTGATTGAACAAAGCTGGGGTCCTCCACAAGAGAAGATACGGATGTCTTTGATGAGGAGGAAGCCTTATACCATCCATCTGAGGCTTGGGTAGTGGGGGAAGATTTGAGCCAACCCTTAGAGGAAGAGGGGGAGGGAGATATTTTGTATCAGCCTTCTGAGCTGGGGGCAATAGAGGGGGTAGGTAGGATACCTGCAGAATCAAGGTGGGGACCGGGTGTAGGAGGCTAAGAGGGGGCTCTAGTCCACACATTAACCCCATGTTTTTTCCCTGACTTGCCACCACGCCAAGTCTTGGTGAGCTTGAAGGATTTCCTACTGGGAGGGGGGATTTTTTGATGAGTGGAGGGTGAGGACCTAGCAGACCAGGATGTATGTTGAGAGAGGGTGTTATGCGACTCCCGTGCAGTGGGATCACAAAGATCCCAACTAGCCCTGAACTTAATCAGGTAGACAATCCTACCGAAGGCGTAGAATCTAGTGTCCGGGAGTTCATTACCATGGTGAAGCTGGATTCGGCATCTGGCATACGTTTGATGTTTGGCATTGTCATGGGAGAGGTCAACCTCGAGAAGGTCAGCAAAATCAGTTACCATACATTTGAAGACGTCGACATTCCACAGGTGGTAGGGAATGCCTTCAAGCCTAACCCACACTCCTTCCCCCCTAAGTGTAAATACCGCATTGGTTTGCGGAGACCAATGAGTGTATGTGGCCAGGAGGGCTTGCAAGGATGAACCATAAAGCTTAAGGGTGTCAGCCATGATTTTAGGGGAAGGAAAACAAAGTAGAAACTTTCCAGGAGCAAAAAGCTTTACTTCAACACCCGAGGCCAAAGGCCAGTGGGTGGAGATGTGATGCTCTAAGAGTTCCTTAGTCAGTTGAGTAGTGTGGGAGGAAACTAAGGCACAAGAGGAAAGAGATAATAGAAGATCGCACGTGTCTTCTGAAGGAGGGATTACAGTCGGAGTGTGAGGGGAAAGGCCAGTCATCCTGGGAGAGTGGCAAGGTCGTTTGTCTACCTGCAGAAATTTACAGATTGCCACCGAATGAGTGGGGGAGGAACAACGAAAGCACAGACCGCTGTATTTGCATTTTGCCTTAGTGTGGCCAAGGAGGCCACAAGAGAAACAACGCTTAGAAGCACGGCAAAAACTCACCAAGGGAGATGGCCTTTTCTGGCGAGAGACCGCTGTCCACTCCGAGAGCTCCTCAACTTCAGAATGGGAAATGAGGGGAGAAAAGCAAGAGCCCAATAAGGAAGGAATAGTGGCATCGAGAATGTCAGGAACGGATCTCACATCAGAAGAAATCTGACAGTCAGAGAGACGTGGGGAGGAAGTAATGGGATCGCCGCATAGAGAGGAGGAAATCTCGCTGTTAGAGGACGTGCCGCCATCGTGGCTAAATGTGAGTACGGGTTAGGGCAAACTCGAAAGACGTGAGCCAATATTGAGCCCGTTAGTAAACGGGTAGGGGGGATCCAAAACGACTTTGTCATTAGAAACGAAAGTTCCTTCTCGAAAATATGCGAAGGGGCAGAGAGTAATGAGGCAAGCGATGCATCGAGCCTGTCGTTGATGGAGCCCTTGACAGGAGCAGACGAAGGGTCTGCGCATAGTGAGCCAGCACGGGGCTCAAAGAAAGGAAAATCATAATTGGTGGTTTGCTGCGCACCAGAAAAGGGAAAGGCCCCAAAAGGAAAAGAGGGGGAAAGGGGGGATCCACGATAAGAGGAAGCTTATCATGCACCCGCGAGGAGACGGGATCAGGAAAGACTTATCCACATTCGGTGGTGTCAGCTGGCATGTCAGAAAACACTTGATCACCCCCCAGGGGTTCTGACGAATGTTTGAAACTAGCGCCATTAACAGCAGAGGGAATGGTAATATGGTTAATCAAGTCAATCGTGGAATAATCATCCAAGCGATTAAGCGGGATAGAGGGATAATCGATTGGATTAACTCGGCCCTCATTATAAAGTAGACTAATCTTAGGAGGGGAAAATATCGAAAAACCCCAAACCGAGCAGGGGGATCACTATCGCTAGGCTTCACGAGCCCGACTGAAATAAAACCAAGCGCCGCGATCCGGCGGCTTACCGGAGGTAAGGCCTTCGGGGCTCCGGGGACCATGGGAGGGTCTGCATAAATCAAGTGCAGCTGCCCAGGATCCGATTCCTTGAGCACCCCCGGAAGAAACCCCAAAAAAGAGTAAAAACTAAAGCGTAAGCCATTACAATCCAGAAATCTAGGGCAGTCATAAACAGAAGAGGAGATGCATCCGTAAATCACCGGTCCAAAGGCATCAGCAAAACCAGTAAGAAGATAACATGATACCAAGGAAGTAATCCAGGACGGTGATAAAGATCTAGGGATAAAATAGCAGTAAACACATGCATCATCCAGGAAAGAAAGCGAAAAACGTGAATAACAAAGTGACAGACCAAATACGACCGTCAGCGAGCCAGATCGAGACAACAAAAGGTCGTCCGAGGCAGAGCAACCCTGGGAGGAGCCTGCTAGGGGAAGGGAGGGTTCCCCCCACCTATCAGCAGTAGATCTGGAGAAGGAAGAAAGGGGGGGAACCTCCTCTTGCTATCGGTGGAAGGAGGCACAGAAAATTGCAAAGAAGGGTTAGGAGTTACCCGTGGAAGTACCACCTCACAAGTCGAAGGAATCTCTAGACTCGCTTTCCCGTCAGAGACCGCTTTGTGCATCGACCGGAGGTTGTAAGGAGGTGGAACGTGGCGAGGAGGAAGAGAGCGTCGCCCAACCGCCATGAGGGACCCGGGCAAGGAAGCACGGGAGCGGGATGGAGGGCGCAAAGGTGGATGGGGGGAGAGAGGGGCTTAGGGTTAACAATGCGTCGGGTGCAGAAGGATGAATCTCAGGAAGCAGTTTTTCACCAGAGCTTTAATGATCTGTTGTAGAGATTTCTCTTTGATTCCTATTGAAAATTCCTATTTGTTGTAAAGTTATGTACAAAAACGTCTGTCGATCACATCAAAGTACTTGAAACATGAAGAAATTTACTCTATTAAAGATATTAATAAGGTAGATACGAGGACATGCTAATAAGTAATGCATTTTTGTAACCATTTGATTACACAAAAGAGCTATATATGTATCTTTGTTAGAAATCCAAGATATGCTGGTACAACTATAAACCAAAAATATGATGTTGAAGATAATTAGGCAGATAGTGCATTCCAAAGAAAAACTTATTAGGCAGATAGTGCATTCCAAAGAAAAACTTACATAATGATAGTTGCATATAGATTCCATTTCATCCTTTTGAAGTCAAACCATATAAACCCAAATTGACATATAGGATTTTAGGCTAAATTAAAGCAACAATATTGGAACACTCAAGGTCATGTCTGACAGAAAAATAAGCTGCCTTATTCTTGCTGTCTTACGTCACAACATGATGCTCTGAATGGTATCATGTACAAAGAACAATAAAAATGAAAAATACGTGGAAGAATTAATTGGTGCAAACAGTGTTATCGATTTATTTTTTAAGAAGTAAAAGTTACCTGGTCGAGGGTTGACAATTCCATGAATCTTCATAATACAATTCCCAATCTGGTTCCAACTCAATATTAATAGGTGTCACCAAGTATACTAGATGCAAATCAGATTCAAGTACAAATCCTTCTCTTGCTCTTGATAGATCATCTAGGACAACCTAAGAGATAAGAAAATCTAGAGCTATATCAAATAGAAGAAAACAAGAACAAAACCAAATAGCGCATGAACATAATAGAGAATGGCATTCTGTACTAATCCATACTAGTGATTCTTCAAGGTTGAGAGAACTGCCAAAAGAGGCATGTCAAAGAGGCGTAGTGCTGTATAACCTAGTTTCCTGATTCCATTCAAGAAATTTTTTGCATGTGACATAACCAACGAAGAGGAACTTTAGCTGACTTAACAACATCTTGAAATAGCTTGGTTGAATTGACATAACGATGAGTGTCAGTGGCAGTTTGAACAATCCCACCAGAAACAACCTCCAAGATTGTATGAATCATCCCATTTTTATCATCGGAGAGTCAAGATTGTAGTGGAGGACATCTATCACTCAGAATGGAAGTAATTCTTTTTACCACCTCTTGTTTACATATCAATATCTGATAAGTCATTATCTTACACTTGAATGTAAGATAATGTATGAACAATTACAAAATGGTAAATCTTGAATGCTTTGTACAAAAAGAAACTGGAAAAGTCATTATCTTACACTTTCCCCTTTTGTATCTATTCCATTCCGACCTGCACGACCAGCCATTTGTCTATATCTTGTCCCATCAATGAAATCCCAACCAATCCTAGGTTGTCGAAATATAACCTCATGGCAAGCAAGTTAACTCCAGCAGCTAAAGTCGATGTGGCAGTCAAAACCCCGATTAGTCCTTTGTGGTGGCATGTCTCAACAATCTCCCTTTCTTCGACCTTTTCAAGATGCATCAAAAGAACTTGAAAATTTATTCATGATAGAAAATCTGCAAGTAGCACATTTTGCTATTTTCCAAGTATACAAAATTTAAGTCCATATACACATGATAGATAGGGTCACTAGTAAAATCTGTAGCAGTAATTGGTTATTACTGTTGAATTATCATGTAACTCTTGGCTTATACAAGATAGTCAAAAATAAAGTATTAAATAGATCAAATAGCTTACAGTAAGACCAACATGGTGATAGGCAACACCAGAAGGTAGAGTTTCCTCTAATATGGGGTCCAAGCCAGTAGGACACCTTCACAAAGCTTCCATGGTCGAGAAGGTATCACTAAACTCACTATCAAATTCTCGAGTGCTCATGGAAATTTTTTTTAGAAACTTGGAGAATTGTCTTGCAGTTGATTCACATCCTTCTCGGCTTGAGCAGAAGATTAATACTGAATGACCTTCTTGAACAATCTGCGTCAGAATACTTGAAAATGTTAAGAAAACAATCGACACAGCAAAAATCAAGAGAAATAACAATAAAAAATTGTAAGCACCTCATTACACAATTCAACAATATGATTTGGATATTTGCCCCCAAGATCAGTGGTTTTGCTGATTGTCCTGACAATGTCCAATTTTTTATTCAAAATGCCATTTCCAACTTTAATATATTCCTCTAATGGTACAGGCTGAAAATCATTCTGGTAAAGTGCAGCCTGAAAATATACCGTGAAAATTCTATTGGCAAAATATAAGAAGAGGAAAGGAAAAGAAACAAGTGATACTTAATATAAATAAGTTACAAATAAAAATTAAGACCACATTGAGATGCTTTTACTAAAATGTAAAGAGCGAAATAAAGATTGCTTTGAGACGCTTTCACTAAAATGGAATGAACTTCAATAAGTTCAGCTTGTTTAGTTAAAGAGGCCCATTGAAGCACAAGTTTGGTTGATCTTAAAAACAAACTCCTCATTTGACTTGGTTTCAATTTTTTCATAATAATATGACTACAAGAAGAATCATAATGGAACAGGAAGAATTCATCAAATTCCCTAAAAGTCATAAAAATAAATCACCAATAATTAAAAATCGGGAAAAATATGAGATATTCCCCAGTTTGTGGATGTAACAACTCCGATGTCGCTACCATAAAATCTAACTACATATTTTTTCTATTAATTACATTAGCTATGAAACTAAATCCAATTATAAGCAACACAAATAAAATACTACAATAGAAATAAATTATACTACTTTCTTATCTAGAATCTTGATATGTGGTCGAGTGACTACAAATAAAATATTATTAATAGAAATAAATTATACTACTTTCTTATCTATATTCACATGCACTAGCAAATATTTACTCCTATCCTGCACCTATGAGAAACACTAAACAAATACACATGAGTAGTCACTAAAAGGTCACCCAATACACATCCTACAAATAACACACACAACAACTCTAGTATCTCTCTTGGATATTGCCAAAAAACACTACACCATTGCTGAGTAGGTAACAAATCCTTTTAAAATATGCCTTTTAAAACCATTTTCTTTTCATTCTTTTCAAAAACTTATGAATGCTTTCAAAACCTTTATGTATACTTGAAACGCCTACACCTGCAAAATCAAGTACACAACCATAGTAAAGTATCACACCAAACACAGAGTCTCTACTCAAATTTCTAGAGAAATCATATCTTAAAACTAGCACAAATGCACATTTCAAAACCACAATGCCACTCACAAGCGCAAGAAAACAAGACTCAACAAACACTGGCCACAAGCAGCTATTGGGGACAAGGACCTCGAACCCGCTATACTACCACGGACAGTCACAACCATCTGTCCCGAGTCCATCCTCTTAGAAGGACCCTCCAACAATAAGTCATATTGCCTGGCACCAAGCGACCGACACTAGCCACAAGCAACTGCTAAAGATTCCTGCTTCTTTAGCTACACTGCCGCGGTGAACTATCCTATACAGGAGTCCAACCATCTCAGTCCACAAGTCTCTCTATTATCATCATATCACATGCACGGTTGCCCCTAGTGCCCAAGCACCTAGGGACTCCAACCCTTGACCCAGCCAACACCGACAGATAAGGTAATTTGATATCTTTAACTTGGGTTTTATAGTACCACCACAAGTCATAGTCTCAATACCTAGACTATACGACGTATCATGTAGCTACCTAGAGGTTTTATACCCCCTATATTGGTCCTTTGGCACCCAAAAAAATTGGAGTATCATACCTCCAACTCCATTTGACTCCTCAATCCATGGACCTTAGCATTGGCCTCGTGAACAACAATCTAGGAGTATCATATCTCTATGATACGATGAACACTTACCTTAACATCTTGGTCTCAATACCTCAACCTATGTGATGTGCCTAACCAACCAAGAATACGGCCAACGTCCCCTAGTCTCGACAACATGACCCTCCAGTCTGTTGGTCCACTACAAGCAAAAAATCAAGGAAAACTCTTTACAAAACCTTTGCGAAGCTATGCATTTCCTTTTTTCAAAACTATTTTTGGAAAACCATTTCGAAAACATTTAAAATCATTTCTCAAAATGCCACAAAACATTGTACCAAATACTCAGAAAAACTACAATAAAAACCACAAACTCTACACCATTTTCTCCCTAAATCCTTTCAAAAATCACTTTCCAAGAACATCCAAATCTTTTTAGAAGCTTTGAAAAATAATTTGAAAACCCCAAGACCAAAGAGGACAACAACTTAACATCTTCAAGGTATAAAACTCACCTTGAAGAACCACATAGATACTAAACAGAGGTCTTGAAGTCCCAAGTAACTTCCAATACTAGACACCAATACAAACTATCCTTAAACGGTGCCACTGAATACCTAATTCAGTGCACTGCACTAGAAATTAATCAACATCTAATCCTAGGGCAAAGCATTAATTCTAAAGATTATTTAAACAATTAAGGGGAAAACCTAGTATTTCTTGGTCATATAATCTTTTATACTAAACTGTAGCTAAATGGGAATTTTGTGTTTCCAAAACATTTCCTTATCATACACATTTATCGAACTAGGTATATGAACAAAAATCAAACTAGGCATATAAACATTTAAAGGCCTCTTTAATAATCAGAATTGGATGCACTGCTTGGCCTAAGTGCACCTAGTATGTGAACCACCTAGTATGGACTTTATTTTTTAGAGCAAAAAAACTCTATGAAGTTCCTTAGCTTGGAAACTTCGTAAATCTCACTACAAGCCATGAAAATTTTCATATAACATACCAAAACAAAGATTTCTAAGTGTATTACAACATGAAATAAAAATCATACAAATCCAACACCCATAACTCAAGATATAGAAGATTAAAGCAAGAAAACTCAAAAACAACTCAACAATAACCATCCTTACAAAAATCAAAGATAAATCCATGAAACAATACCCAAAAATTGTGAAACTCCTTCCACACACCCAAATCCTCTCAGGAAAAACATTTGGATCAAAAACTAGCTTAAACTAAATGAAAAAGGAGGGTGGGATGTGTACCTCTTTCGCTTTTCCTTCTTCTTTTTTCTTCCTTTGTTTTTCTTCTTCTTCACTATTTCTTCTCTTCCTTTTTTCTGGGCAACCACCCCTCACTTTCTCTCCCCCTTAGTTTTCTCCTTCTTCCTTCTTTCCCCCATTTCCATCCCCATCTGTCTCTCCCACTTTCTCTCCTTCTTTCTTTCTTTCTTTCTTTATTTTCTTCTATGGTTTCCCTTCTCTTCTTCAGCCTTCTCCTCTGTTCATTTTTTTCCTTACTCCTAACTCTATGCCAGTCTCTCCCTCCTTTATAACCATGCCCCTATTTCCACTCTACAAATTTCAAGCTCATTTTCCATTGAAGTCACTGAAAAGAGGGAAAATGTCTTAGATACCCATTTCCATAAAATAAATCACAAGTTTTGTGGTCATGGGTAGCGTAATTGCATTTAGCATTATTTCTTTCCCTCGGCCACACACATTCACAAGCCACAACTTGCCATGTTTTTCCACAATGCAAGATCCCAAGAAAAACCATAAACGTAATATAAGGAAATCAGGGATCCAAAGAGGGAGATAACTACATGTCCACTATATTTATCCAATAAGTATATTTACAACTTCAGGTAACAAATCCCAGTTCACCTGACCAGGCTCACCTTACAAACATCAAGCGTACATCTAAATGGGGATTAATTTCCCAAACACAACTCAAGATGTATAGAATTTTGAATTTGCAGGCCGCACCAGCCATTCACGTCAATTATGCACGCTATTTACTTGTGCATGTTATACACGCCCAAGATGCACGTTCATAGTTAGCACATACCACATGCGCTGGTAATTTACGCTTGGCCCAGAAAATGTAGACTAAATGGCTAGCTAAAATGCAACCAAAAGTTTGGGTCATCACATCCTAACCTCCTTAAAGGAATCTCATCTCCAAAATTCTAAAGACGAAAGACCAAGGGTACAATATTCAGATGTCCATTCCATGACTTCAGACAACCAGCATAGTAATGCCCCTTAAAATTCATGGACTAGTAGGTGAAAACTATGCTCCAATAAGCTATTTCACTCTATTAAGGTCCAAAGTGACATCAAAACATGACCTTTTCCCAAGCCAAACTCCATAAATTCCTTGGTTGGGAGTTTCTTCCGAACACAAAATTCCCAATCACAAGCTCACAATAGTGTCTACCAGAGTTGCAATACATCTTGAGTTGATTTGGCAAACACATAGACCACAGGGATAACTAGATACAACTCGTTCCCACAAGCATCTGATGCACTATTTTGATAGTCAACCTAGTCAAAAATCACCCCAAACTCCACACCACTTGCTTGGTAACACCTCTCATTATCTTGGAAAAACTCTACCAATCCAAGGCATGAGAGAAATCTAGTCATTGAGACATAAGAAAACTCTTCATGGATCTGGAGTGCACTAACAAATCAACGAGCTCCATACTATCTACCTCCAGGAACTGCTCCCTAGACTGACACTCCACCAGATCTAGAGCACAATACTGACTCGGTTTACCTTTATTGTAAAAATGAAAACCTAAAAGCAAAGAACAGAGAATGAATCTTCATGGATCAAATAACACAATGCCATTGACCCACCTATAAATAGAAAACAACCAACAAAATAGGTATCCCAACAGGACACCCTAGTAACAAACAGACTGGGCATCCTCAATAGGATACCCCAGAAGAGAACAAACTGGAGAAAGAATCTCCACTACTCGAACGACACCAAGCTATTCGAACCACCAATGAAGCAAAATCAAACTAGGCATCTAAACCGGATACCCCAAACAATAAACAACAAACAACACACATCTAGGGACCCTACCAAAGTCGCCTAAGGTAAATAATAAAACAAGCGACAAAAATCTAGGGAACCACTAAGTCCCCTAGAACAATAACCAAACAACAACAACCATCTGAGGACTTACCAAGTCACTTAGAAACGAAACAAGAGGATGGAACTCTTGGCATCATCAGCACCAATACCTAAACAAACAACAACAATAACAAACTAGAAAACACCTACAATGAAGAACAACAACCAATACACATTTAGGAAGCCATATGCTTGACGCAAATGCTGTAATAAAAGGACATAGTTGCAAACATCCTCAATATCGATACAAGAATAAACAATAGACAACAAGCAACAAAAATAACAACAATCAAAGAATAGTAGACGACAACCAATCAAACAAAAACAACTAGCACACAATAAGCAACAATAATCAGCAACAACCAAAACAATCAATCTTCCAGTTAGCAACTAATCATGGAGGGCCACATAGGAGGCAGGCAACCATAACACCTCTCCTTCATGAAAACAATAAATAGTCCAATTATGGTTGGTGGCAAAGTATATACGTCCTCTAGTTGGCCAACATAAGGTGCCTAATCCCTTTCAAGGAATCAGGGTATTTCTTTGCAAATGCCTTGTCTTCCCACAACCATTGCACACCAGCCTGACCAACGTACAGTAGACATACACAACTCCCAATGACAAGACTCATCTAGGTCCCTTCACATAGTAAGGTCTCCTACCCTACACGACAACACTGAGTCTCACCCATAACATAGATGCCACCACTCCTACAGCCACATGGTGCTTAATCCACATGAAACTAGTAGGAAACACTAAACACCATGCTCCGCAGAGTTGAAGAGCATAAGTGAACCACTCCGTGTAGCTAAACGCAACTTCACACTCCACCAGACAAGGAAATCAACAAGACAATGTGCAGGTATACATGGATGCAACTACGGAGTCACTGACTAGACATCCCTAGGCTAATGCTTCCTAGGTAACCTAGGCTCTAATACCACTTTTTTTTTCTATTAATTGCATTAGCAATAAAACTAAATCCAATTATAAACAACATAAATAAAATACTATTAACTGAAATAAACTATACTATTCACTTACCTAAAACCCTTGATATGTGGTCGAGTGATACTATCTCAACATGCACTAGCAAACTCCAACATCTATCCTGCACCTGCGAAAAACACCAAACAAATACACATGAGTGACTACTGAAAGGTCACCCAGCACACATCCCACCAAAAACAAACACAACAACTCTGGCATTTCTCTTAGATGCCGCCACACCACACAAGGGAATACACCATTTCCTAGTAGATAACAAATCCATTAAAAGTATGCCTTTTAAAATCATTTTTTTCTTTCTTTTCAAAACCATATACATGCTTTCAAAACCTTTATGCAAACTTGAAATGGCTACACTTGCCAAATTAAGTCAATAACCATAGCAAAGTACCACACTAAACACAAAGCCTCTACTCAAATTTGTATAGAAACCATATATGAAAACTGGTACAAATCCACAACTCAAACTACAATGCCAAACATAGGTGCAAGCAAAACAAGCCTAAACAAACACTGGCCACAAGCAACTGTTGGGGACAAGGACCCCGAACTTGTTGCATTACCATGTACAGTTGCAACCATCCATCCAGAGTCCAACTTCTCAGAAGGACTCTCCAACAATAAGTCATGTTACCCGATGCCAAGCAATTGAAAATAACCACAAGCAGTTATTGAAGACTATTACTTCACTCAATTGCATTGCCAGGATGAACTAACCCATACAGGACGTCAACCACCCCAGGCCATATGCTTCACTATGCTCCTTGTGCCCGAGTACTTGTGAACTCCAACCCTAGCCTTAGCTAGCACCCACAGAGAGGGTAATCCGGTCTCTCTCATTAGAGCCCTACAGTACCACCACAAGTCACAGTCTTGATACCTTGACTATACAATAGATCATGTAGCTTCCCAAAGGTTTCATACATCTTGGATCTGCTATCATGATACACTAGGTCTCATCAGTACCTTAGGTCTTCGGTACCTAGAACAAATAGAGTGTCATACTTCTAAGTCCATTGGTTCCTCAACCCATGGACCTCAGTCTTGTTCTTATGAACGACAATCAAGGAGTATCATACCTACTAGATCCGATGAACACTTACCTTAGCCTCTTGGTCTCAACGACAACCTAGGTGACATGCTCGACCAATTAGGAACGTAGCCAATGTTCCCTAGTCCCACCAACATGTCCCACCGGTCGTTGGTTCACCGCAAGTAGAAAATCATGGAAAACTCTTTTCCAAACCTTTGCAAAGAGATATACAGTTCCTTTTTCCAAAACTCTTTTTGGAAAACGATTTCAAAAACATTTAAAATCATTTCTCAAAATGCCACAAAGCACTGTATGAAATGGTACTCAGAAAAACTACAATGAAAACCACAAACTCTACACCATTTTCTTTTCCCAAATCCTTTGGAAAATAACTTTCCAAGAGCATCCATATCTTTCTAGAAGCTTTGAAAAATCATTTGAAAATTCCAAGACTAAAAAGGACATCTTAACATCTTTAGGGAAAAAAAACTCATCCTAAAAGACCACACAGAAACTAAACATTGGTCTCAAAGTCTCCAGTGACTTCTAAGAGCAGACACCAACACAAACTACCAAAACCTAATCAACATTTAATCCTAGGGCCAAATAGTAATTCTAAAGTCCATTTAAACAATTGAGGGGAAGACCTAGTATTTCTATGTCATATAATCTTTTATACTAAACTATAGCTAAGTAAGAATTTTATGTTTACAAAACATTTCCTTATCATACACATTTATTGAACTAGGCAAATGAACAAAAATCAAACCAGGCATATAAACATTTAAAGGCCTCTTTAATAACCAGAAATGGCTGCAATGCTAGGCCCAAGTGTTACTGGCATGTGTGCCACTAGGGTGCACCAGTAGGGTGGGCCTATAAGGTGTGCCCCAAGCTTTATTTTTTTGAGCAAAAAACCTCAGTGAAGTTCCCTAGCTTGGAAACTCCACAAATCTCACTACAAGCCATGAAAATTTTAATATAACATACCAAAACAACGATTCTAAGTGTACTACCACATGGAACAAAAAACATACAAATCCAACACTCGTATCTCAAGATATACGAGATTAAAGCAAGAAAACTAAAAAACAACTCAACAATAACCATCCTTACAAAAATCAAAGATAAATCCATGAAAAAATACCCATAAATTGTGAAACTCTTCCCACACACCCAAATCCTCCTAGGAAAAACATTTGGATCAAAAACAAGCTTAAACTAAATGAAAAAAGAGGGGTGGGATGTATACCTATTTCTCTTTTCCTTCTTCCTTTTTCTTCCTTTGTTTTTCTTCTTCTTCACTATTTCTTCTCTTCCACTTTCTTTTGAGCAGCCACCCCTCACTTTCATTCCCCCTAGTTTTCTCCTTCTTCCACCTTTTCCCCATTTCCTTCCCCATCTCTCTCTCTCTCCCACTTTCTCTCCTTCTTTCTTTCTTTCTTTCTTTCTTTTCTTTTTTGGCTTCCCGTCTCTTCTTGAGCCTTCTCTCTTCATTTTTCTTTTTTTTCTTTAATCTTGCCTCAACGACACTCTCTCCCACCTTTATAAACATGCCCCAATTTCCTCTCTGCAAATTTCACATGCATTTTTCACTGAAATCACAGAAAAGAGGGAAAATGTGTAGGGCACCCATTTTAATGATATAAATCACGGGTTTTGGGGTCAAAGGTAGTGTAGTTGCATTTGGCATTATTTCCTTCCCTCCACTTGACACATTCATGTGCCGCAACATGCCAAGTTTTGCCACAATGTATGATCCCAAGAGAAACCATAAACATAATATAATGAAATCAAGTATCCAAAGAGGGAGACAACCACAAGTTCACTACAGTTACCCAATAAGTATATTTACAACATCAGGTAACAAATCCCAGTTGACCTGATCAAACTGACCTTACAAACATCAAGAGGACAAGAAAATAGGGATTAATATCCCAAGACACAACTCAAGATGTACAGTATTCTGAATTTACAGGCCATACCAACCATTATGGCCAGTTTTACGCACTATTTATTTATGCATGTTCTGCGTGTCTACGATGCACGCTCATAGTTCATGCCTACCACATTCACCTGCAATTAGCACTTGGTCCTAGAAGTCCAGACCAAATGGCTGGCTAAAATGCAATCAATGGTCTAAGTCCTCATAGTAGGAAACCATGAATGTATAGAAATGATTGCTTACATGTAAGGCTTCAATAAAGTCATGCTTAGGCTCTCCAATCGTCATCATCTGCTTCATATCTATGCTGCAATACTATAGGACTTTGCTATTATGGATGTGGCTTTGAGGGGTTGATGATGAACGTCATCGTGTCCACTCACATTAACACTCTTTTGTTGTCATCGCCACTTGTCCTTTGATTTTACGAGCTGACAAGATGCCTTACAGGAGTTTTGCAGTTGTGAATGTGGTGTGGGTTTTTGGTTCGCTGGGTAGGCAATAGGACACTACCTAGTGGCTTCCTCATGCTATGTTTTGTTCCTTCCCTTCAAAACAAATAGGAAACAAAAATCTGAATTAGTTCTAGGTGTAGTAAACAATATCATAAAAAATAACAAATAACGTAAACAAATACAACTAATAATAACTGGGGGGTTGTCCTCACATACATGTGCCATGGGCTTATTCTATGTCATGCAATGGGTTTATGTAAAAATGAAATGATTTGTTGAAAAGATACTCCCATCACCTTCGTGCGCTGTGGAGTGGATGGAGGAAGTGGAGGTGGATGGATAGAGCTCCAAAGGAGTGCTTTGGCTATAGGAAGGTTGGATCTCTTGTGGATCTAGGTTATCACAAGAGGTCTAGGACAAAGTGGGGCTATAGATCTCTCTTTATCTCAAGGTCTCTCTCCTTCCTCTCTTTTTTAGGGTTTCTGTATGACTCCTTAGGGTTTTCAAAGTGCCTCCCTCCAAACTCTTGACCTAGGTGGTCTATTTATAGAGTTTTAGGGTACTAGATATTGTTAAGGAGGAGTGGTAAATCAAGAGTTAGGATTAAACTCGTTAAAAATGGTAAAGATCTCTTTCTAGATCTCGTCGCCGCTATGGCAGACGATAGAATCATGGTGTTGCGACCCACATGAGCGACGAGGCTGTAGATTCCATTTCTACTGCACATGGGGAATTAGCAGCTAAATGGCAATGAAATTTGCTACGTCAGCTAGTCCCACTTGTACTAGCGTGGAGAAACTAAGAAGGAAAAATACTGAAAATTAAGATCCCAAAATATCTTTTTACTGATCTATTAACAAATAACGACCAAATCATTTATTTACAATCGTCTTCGTAATAGAATGATTTTAAATAAATTCCAAATTTAATTTAAATTCAAAAAAGTTAAGTAAATCAATTTTGAATATTTAGAATCTTTAAAATTACGAGAAAACTAAAGGATATATTTTATTTAAAATAGATTAGCAATCATCCAGATATTTTGGATATTATCCTTATTTTTTAGCATTATCTTGAATTAAATATAGTTATTACATTTTAAAAAATTATGATAACTTATCATAAAAATCTCATTTTTGGTAAAAATATTGATAGGCAATCTTAATTATCATGTCATCCAAATATCAATAATCTTCTTGAATTATTTGGTGTTCACATTGATTTATGTGATTTGCATAGATATTTAATTATTAGAAAATTATAGAAATTATGATAATTATAGGAAAAATCATGATAAAATTTATAAATGTCCCATATATCATATTAAAGCCCATGACGACAAAAGTTTATGAGAGAGATAACCAAGATGTGTGTTGTTGTGACCATGCCGGTGAAACCCCTGGGCACGGTTCACCAAACCATACTCCGGTGTGTGGAAACACACTGGGAGGTCCAATACAGTCACGGCAAAAATGGTGAATCCAGAGGAAGAGACAAGACTCGGAAACACCAAAGGGAAAACAAAAAGAAAAGAAAAGAAGTCGCCACCTAGTCTTTTAATGGAAAGACGAGGAAAACCAAGAAAACACAAAAAGGTAGAAAACAAACAAGATGCAAAGATGCATGTGTGATCCGTGCCTAATGGATAATGCAAGATGAATGCGGGCTAGAGAAAGGGTAAGTTTTCTGGTTACGCATGGGGAAGCAGTTAGGCACCCCCATGCGCCCGAGAAAACTCGGTCTTTCTAGGTTTCCTACTATCAATGGTCTGCTAAATGCGTGCTTTCTTATTCTATATGCTCATGCATGAATGACTGAAAACTTGCCAAGTCAAAGAGAAGTGAAATCAAAGGAAAAAGTAAATCCAAGTGTCAAATGTAGGCATTGTTAATGCCGCTTTACTGTACGCCCTTGGGCGATGAGGAAAACTATGAAAATCATGAAATTCTCGAAAAGCGTCTCACAAAACAGCAAAAATCCAAGAAAATCAAAAGGAGAAAATAATCCTTGTTTCGGGACCATGTCGGCTTTGTAAGCCTTTTACTGTACACCCTTGGGCGATGGAAAATCAAAACAAGCGAAAATCGCGGAAAATTGAGGAAAACCCGGAAAACAAGGTAAAGACTAAGCTCGGAACATAGTTAGAAAGCGTGCACCAAGCCAGGAAGAAAAGACGGAAAAAACCGTGCAAAAAGATGCAAAAAGCATGCAAAATGCAAGTGTGTGTGCAAATCTGAAGAATGCAGGGGGTTTTATGCAAAAAGCCCAAATCCGAGGAAAACCAGAGTTCGGAAGCCTAAATCAGCGAAAACACATAGGAAAACACATTCCATGCATGCATGAAGAAAGCTGGGGTCCAATGCGCTTTCTAGTGCAAAATGAAGCTCTCTAAGGGCTAAAATGCAATTTACCCACTAATGTATGCAATGTATGTCAAATCAACACAAAATCAGGGTAAAAATGCAAGGAAAATACTCAGAAATGAATCAGAAAAGTTTCAGGGGCAAAACAGTCATTTTACCCCTAAAAACAGCAATCCAGAACAGTTTGAACAAAGTATAGGGGCTAAACTGCAAAATGCCCGGCAATCACAGCAATCAGAGAAGTTTTTAAACAAGTTCAGGGGTTTTTATGCAATTAACCAGTAGAAATATGCATTCAGAAACATTTTAGAAAGTGTGAGGACTTTTGTGCAATTTTCACAAAGAAAAAAGAACTGTCAGAGTAATTTTCAGAAAGCTTAGGGTCCTACATGCAATTTTCACAGGAAAAAGAACTTTCAGGAAGTTTTAAAGAAAGTGCAAGGTCCTTTTAGGAAAATATCTGAGAGAAATCAAGTTTCAAAAAACTCTGGGGGTTTATGCTAAAGTTTTAAACACTGAAAACATTATTTCAAAAGTTCAGGGTAAAACATGTAATATTTTCAGTTAAAACTATATTCAAAACATTTTTGAAAAATGATGAATGGACCTAGATGTAATAAAAGGACCTAAATGTAATTTTGAAAGGACCTAAAT
>JAMKQA010247489.1:0-23154 GCA_024699735.1 Posidonia australis
TTCCCATTTGCATCCCATGCATTCATCCTTTTGTGGTTTTCCTCGTCTTTCCCTTAAAAGACTAGGTGGCGACTCCATTTTCTTTTCTTTTATCCTTGCGCCTTCGCCATCATTGGCATGGCTGTGATCTCCTCCCCTTCCCCTTCCCTTCGGGTCGGGCTCGGTCACGGGCACGGTCCCACATATCATTACACAACATTGCCCTAAATCATCCTCATGCACCATGACATTCACCTCATGCGTCATGACATACTTGCATTTAGGGGCGATGATGATTACTATGTCGGATCCTTTTGACTGATGGTCCAGGATTCACATAGCGTTTCTGAGCACACTTAGGTCGTATCATTTCCACCCTTGCACTTCATTTGCATAAGCATGGCATATGGCATACATCCATTCTAGGCCTAGCAAGCATACATGATCATTTGCATTAGCGACACACGAGCGAGCGAAAAGCCTAGAAAGACCGATTTCTCAGGCATTTAGGGGTACCTAACACCTTCCCCATGCGTAACAGGAGTCCTTATCCTTTCTTTGGCCTGCAATGACCAATGTGTTGCATCCATTAGGCACGGAGCATGCACACACATTTGCATTCATTTTGCATTATTGTTTTTTCGTGTTTTATCGCATCCGATTTTCCTTGTCTTTCCTGTTTTAAAAAGATTAGGTGGCGACTTCGTTTTGTCCTTATTTTTTCTTTTTTTGTGTTTTCTTTGGTGTTTTTGAGTAGAACATCCTTCCTAGGATTCACAATCTCTGCTATGGCCTCTTTGGTCCCTTCGTGTGTGCTCCCTCGCCGCGAGAGGTTGGTTTCGGCATGGTCACAGGAACTGGCGACTCCACTAGGGATACAAGACTCCGACTTTCGTTTTTTCGATTTTTCTTGTTTGTCATCTTGTCACCATACTTGTTTGCATTTATCATTACATGCTTGCTATTATATGCCTTTTGCTTGCTGAGTGTTTTCCTTTACACACTTGCTATGCCACAGCACATGCACATGCCATGTTACCTGTGTTTTGATGTGATGGATGTTTTCTCCTTTCACCATCAAGTTTACACGACACACGCACATGCCATGATCATGCCTTTTGCTTGATGCATGCTAGTTTGCTGGCTATGCTTTAATGTTTTCTTTCCCTTTTGCACTTGCCATCTTAGGGAAAGTAGAGACATGTTTGCTTCTCTCTAACTGGTTTAACATAAAATCCACAACAATAAAAACAGAATTTAGGTGGAACTAGAGACTTTCATGCACTCTCTCCCCTATCCGACTTACTAAGACTCGCAAGTAAAAGACAATAAAGCATGTCACATGTATGATCATTTTAGGAAACGTGCATCTTCTCCTCCTCTGAGTCCACCTAAAGTTTACGAAGGCCAGTTCCAATTATCTTGTCCTATGGCTATGGCGTAGGATTTGATGTTGGGCTGTCCCCCCTATTTGGGGTCGTGTTGGTGTTAGTAGAGGGTACAACCCATGCTTTGGCAAGGTCGAGGCTCCCAATGCACCACCATTCCATAGCTTTGGCATGGGGCGGAACCTTACTTTCTAGCCTGTGTCTAAACCCAAACCCATGAGTGAGTCCCGTATGGTTGGACCCACGCGGGACATGCATTGTAAGAGAGCGCATTCTAGGACATTCATCTGCATTGTGTGTCATTACATGCCCCCCTAATAACCCATGAGTGAGTCCCGTATGGTTGTACTGCTTGTCTCACAGTTAGCTTGTGCGATGTCCTTGGTCAGGAGCTCGAGCATCTCTTTTGTGGGTTGCCTCCCATAGTCTTTCCTCTTTCGCTAGGCTAGTGTCGCTTCCAACCATAGCTCGTCGAGGGTTCATGCCTCTTCTCCTCGTCGAGGCCCTCTTCGTGCCCGCTCGCAGACTCCTATGGCTCAGTAGAGCAGCGAGTCTCCTCCTGTTGCTCCTGAGGAGGTCCCGACTTCGGCCCCCTTATCCCTACCCATTTCTTCTGTTGTTTCCTCCTCCCTTGATGTCGATCCCCTTGTTGCCTTTGCTGTTTCTGTGGCTACGTTTCCATCTGTGCCCTCTCCTTTTGTCTCGCCTGTGGAGGAGTCCGTTGCCATGCAAGCGCAACAAATGCTCTCTCTCGCCCAGAAGCTGCAACACATGGCTTTGGACCTCGATCTGGCTTCAATCTCCTTTCCACTGAATCCTGAGGTCCTGGTGCGCCCCACCTTAACAGCACACACTCACACACCTGCAACGACGCACTCGGACCAGTTTGACACATCCTCGGCTTAGTTCCTAGACTCTGAGGATATCGTGGGCTTTGGGTTTTTTTCTCTCTCTCTCTCTTTTGTCCCTCCTATTTCCTCCTTTTCCTCGATGAATCCTATTGATCTTATCGATATGTTTTCTCCTTCTATTCCCGATTTTTCCGCGGGGAACCCAAGGCAACATTGAGACTGCTAGCACTCTAGACCTAATAGAAGATCTCAGCCTTAGCAACAGTAGTAGTTCTGGCGGTACTGCCAGATTAGCCAGTGACCCCAACAACGCCAATAAAGCGACATCAATAAAGCAGCTGATAGTAGGGACTAGAGCTGTATCCTTTTCCCCTATTTTTTCTGTTGTTTTCTTTTCTGCATTATCATCATCATGCATCAAAAATACAAAAATCAAAAATTATAAAAGGCAAAAAATCCAAAAAAAAACAGCAAAAAGTCAAAAATCAGAAAAATTCAAAAAAAAAAAATCAAAATAATAAAAAACAAAAACCAAAAAATTGTAAAATCCAAACAACAAAAACACTTTGCATTATAATCATTTGCCTGATGATGAAATTGAAAAGCTTGCCTGCGTCGGATTGGACCACCCTTCCTCAGTGGACACTACGTAGATGACCAACTAGTGAGGGAGCCACCACCCATCAAAGTCAGATGAAATGTCCAAGCTCTGCAAGGATTCTGCACCTCCAAGAGGGAGATAAAATGCTAGGGTGACTGAGCGAGTGAACCAGAAAAGAAATATATATCAGCAAGGGCATAAAAGAATATAGGAGATAGAAGGCGAAGACAGAAGTTAGCCCAAGAGCAAGAGACGTGTAGCGTAACTCTACCCCTATCATACCTTGGACAGGAGTCGGAGTATGCGCTTGGATAGCCACACCATCGAGGGTCTAGCCCCCTCACTTGTAGGAAAAGCCTCCAGCCCAGATCAGGCGCCTATTGCCTCCAAGTCAAGGATAGAGAAAAGTCGTACGTCTACGAGGGAAAAAAATAATTATCAGTGAACACAAAAAAGTAGGTTCAGGACCCTAGAGTGTTTGGCATGGAGCCCAGTCCACCATCACACCACCCAACACAGCAAGCCCAAGTGTCACCACTCACCCCACGAGAGCCACCTACAGCTTGAGAATCTCTGTAGGGCCAACCGAATCGAAGGCATCCTCCTCCTGCAGACGTACAACTTTTCAACCTAACTGAGTGCAAACAAAAGAAAAAATACAAAACAACAAAAATAAGAAAAAATCCAAATCCAATTAATAAAGCATACTCTTCCTGCTCAGCAATAAAGTCACTCTTCATCAATAACTTGCTTCCTTGCAATAGTAAAATCCACCCTAATAATCCTTGTAACCATTCAACTTGCTTGCTTGAGCCTTTTGCTTGCATGATTGCATCGCCTCGTAGGTCTTCATTGAGCGTCTGCAACCAGGGGCATTTCAGCTGCCTTCCGGTCAGAGCATACCAACAACATGGGCACTTGCCAACGCACGTGGTTAAGAATGGCAGAATCAGCAACACAGCAGCAATCACAACCTCCAGCAAGCTGACATCAGCCTTTTGTCTCAACTGACATCAGCCTTACCCATCTTATGGTCCAGAGTACCTTCCAATTGCAGCCTGACCCCCTTCTTTCCATCTCTTTCTGCTTTTGCCCTGTTCCGTTCGCCCACTACGTGGGTGGTCTATGACGATCTACATGTCCGCATCTTGCCTTTCCTCGGTAAAGCGTCGCATGCCCGTTTTGAGACCATTGCACACCCTAAGGTGGCAGTCGTCGTCTCTTGTGGCTGCTCGGCTTGATACCAGGGGCATCTGTGTTTGCTTCGGTATCCTCTGAGTTTCCGCTGGCTTCCTTCCGGCATTATCCTTCTCCTTCGATACCAGGGGCATCTAGACAGTCCTATGGGTATCGATTTGCCTTCCTTAGGTTGGCAACCCTAACAGGCACGGGAATCGTCTCTGATCGCCTTCGTGCCTTTGGATTTGTTTTTCCCATTTCCCTTTCTCCATCCCCGATGCCAAGTGTGCGAACTTGTCACCATTTCCTCATGATCGGTAGGCTCGTTGGCCTACTATCCTTCTCTCGATACCAGGGGCATCTCAGTTGCCCTTTGGTATCATCTCAACTTATCGTTGGGCTGATAACCCCAACTATCTAGTGATGAGTCCATCAACTTATCGTCGGGCTGATAACCCCAACTATCCGATGATGAGTCCGTCAACTTATCGTGGGGTTGATAACTCCAACTATCTGGTGATGAGTCCGTCAACTTATCGTTGAGCTGATAGCCCAAACTATCTGGTGATGAGTCCGTCAACTTATCATATTCCTAGCGTAGGTCCAGCATTCCAATGCATCTCATATCATTGCATAACATGTCATTGCATTACGTAAGCATCGCATCAACACTACAGGAACATCTCCATTTAACATCATAACATCATGCCCCTTTTCGCATCCAGCACCACCCCTCACAGGCTGTTTGGCACGTCCTCCACAACATTGCACACTAGTGACATGTCCTTGGCTTCGCCTACACGATGTGGCATGCTTCGCACCATATGTGTAACCTTTTGCGACATTAGCTGCATACCACCTTGCACGCATCATCATCTCATCCAGCATCGCATCCTGCACAATGTGTTTAGCATGCCTCGCATAGCATTACGTGCCAGTGATTCGTCCTCGACACTGCTTGCTCAGTTGGGTATGTTTCACATCGCGTGCCTCACATTACATACATTATCCCCGGCAACCCTTGTACTCACATTTGCAATCAGGTTGCCTGGTTTCCCTTTCTTTCCAGCCCGGCGAGTCCGATAACTCATCAGCTCTCCCCTTTCTTTTTGGCCCGACAAGTTCGATAACTTGTCAGCTCTTCCCTTCTTTTGTCCATCCAGTGAGTTTGATAACTTGTTAGCTCTTTCCTTTCTTTCTGGCTTGGCAAGTCCGATAACTTGTCAGCTCTTCCCTTTCTTTTCGGCCCGACAAGTCTGATAACTTGTCAGCTCTCCCCATTCTTGTCAGCTACTAGCTACTTATCCAAACATGAATGGCGACTAGGTTCTATTCTGTCATCCCCTTGCATGCATCTACATAGCATCTGCACCACATACATCATCACTTGCATTAGCATTGTGTAGAGCTACGTATATTCCCAATAGAGCTCAGCACGTGCATTTGCATTCCAGTAGTGTTTTGCATTCATATGCATCATCACTTCATCGGCATCTCAATGTTTAACATGCCTCCTGCAACATTGTGTGCCAATGACTTGTCCCCAGCATTGCCTGCTCAGTTTGGTATGCTTCACATTGCATGCCTAGCATTGCAAGCATCACCACCAGCATTGCATATTTAGCACGCACTTGCATCAACATTGTGTGGAGCTCTGCGTATCCCCAGTGAAGCTCAACACACACCAGCACTAGCATCAACATGCATCATTCATATCACAGTCACGTTTCCACCATAGTTTAGCGCCTGCATCAGCATTCTGGTAGCAAGTCATGCTATTTGGTGTATCCATCAATTGAGTGACTTTGTGCCAATAGCAAACACCAACTTCCGGCAGGCTACCAAATGGTGTGTCTTTTATCAGCCCTGAGCATCGATTTCGTTTCCCACCGTCCCTCAATCTCGCACAGGGAGGGGCATCAGTAGACACCCCATTTTGGCAACAACTCGCAGTGGATTTCTCTAGAAGAGCGCTCTCTAGCAGTAATTAGGCATTTCACCCCTTCCAAACCCCATTATACCCTAAAACCAACCTAAACACCCTACATTACCCTAAACATTAACCCACCAACCCTTAAACTAGACCCAATACCAGAGCCCAGCTCGTGCGCCCTGTGCCAATGGGATGCGTGGCCCGATCATGTGGCCTAGTCGTGCGTTGTGGATGTGCGTGATGATCAAGACTGTCCCGTGCGAGCGGCTTGACTCGTCGTTGTCGTCGTACTTCGTACGAGCCACGACATCGCATTGTCCAACTTGCTGCCTCGCGTGCTTGATGCCCTGCCACCACCACACCTTGCTTCATCTATGCCTTGCTGCACATGCACCTACGCCACGCCCTGCTGCAACCATGCCCACACGTGCTCGGCCACGCCTTGCCACCCTGTAGCATTTTGTCGGTGAACCATGCCTGCCATGCCTTGCTAGCTGCCTATACATGCCACCACCTCTCCAAAACGACCTCCTACGGCAATGAGCTCTCTCTCGTGCCCGCTCCTGGGATCGCTGGCCCCTCTCGAAACCAACCCTGAGCTCCAACCATCCCTGGGTAACCATTCCATCTGCCACCCTTCTTCGTTAGTAAACCATCCACTTCCGGCCATCCAGAACCACAACTAGCTTCCTCGCAGCCAGGCATCAACTGCCTTGTGCCAGAGCACAACCAATCCCTCTCGGCTGAGCCACCACTCTCGCTAGAGCATTCCAAATCTCTAACACCATCAGCCACCTCCATCATCAGTCGGAGATCAACCCACCACAACTCAACAGCCACAATGTCGCACCAATTGCCACATTACCTCACCGGACATTCCACGATAGCCTCCTCAGCACTTCGGACCCGCCTCTGTTGCTGTCGAGCAGCAACGCTACCGGAGCAGCAGTCATGAGCCTCGCCAAAGTGGACAACCCACTCGTAGGTAACCCCATTCCCTGCTCTAAATGGTTATCTTCTTCCTTGTTTCCATTCCAGCATCTCAGTCATGTCATCCTCAGCATGGTTGCATCTCATTTCACCACGTACCACACCACATTTCCATCACATTCTCCACCACCAGCGACGTCGGGAATCATCTCCGGCAACGTAGGTGGGTGGAGGAATCCACCCAACCACTCATGCATCCAAGCATGTAGGAACATTCCCTAGCATCCTCCCAAGCTCATGCATGCATAGCATTCATTTTAAAGTCATCGCATGTGGGTATGCCAGTCGGCGAAGCTCGTAGCTTTGTCTCCGACGGGCACGTCGTGGTTGCGTGCCTGACATGCGCGGTTCCACCAGGGACGGAACTAGCTGTCGGGATGAGCTCTGGCACCACCCACCTCATTGATTTCCATATCATGTGTCCACGAATCTTAAGACCTAATCCATAGCATGCATCTATTCTTGATAGTAAATTCTAGGACCCCATGCATCCATCTAGCCATTTGCACCACCACATACCATCGGGGAGTGGCGTGAAGGTCGCTAGCCTGCCGCCCAATTCTGTGACTGGCATGCATGCCCCGGTTGCGCAACAGCGTTGTGCAGTGCACATGTGTGGCTCTACCAGGGACAAAACGAGCAGCTAGCCTGGGCTCTTACCGGCTTATCCCATGCATTTGCACTGCATATCCATGCATCCAAGTACATGCACTTGCATCTACACTTATCATGCATATAACTTATACCATCATGCATGATACAACATATTACTCCCTTTAGCATCACTTACATTCATATCATTATACAACATTGCCCTAAATCATTCTCATGCACCATGACATTCACCTCATGCATCATGACATACTTGCATTTAGGGGCGATGATGATTACTATGTCGGATCCTTTTGACCGATGGTCCATGATTCACATAGCATTTTTGAGCACCCTTAGGTCATATCATTTCCACCCTTGCACTTCATTCGCATCAGCATGGCATATGACATACATCCATTCTAGACCTAGCAAGCATACATGATCATTTGCATTAGCGACGCACGAGTGAGAGAAAAGCCTTGAAAGATCGATTTCTCAGGCGTATAGAGGTGCCTAACACCTTCCCCATGAATAACAAGAGTCCTTATCCTTTCTCTGGCCCGTAATGACAAATGTGTTGCATCCATTAGGCACGGAGCATGCACACACATTCATGCACATAATTGCATTCATTTTGCATTGTTGTTTTTTCTCGTTTTATCACATCTGGTTTTCCTTGTCTTTCTTGTTTTAAAAAGATTAGGTGGTGACTTCGTTTTGTCCTTATCGTTTTCTTTTTTGTGTTTTCTTCGGTGGTTTCAAGTCGAGCGTCCTTCCTCGGATTCACCATCTCTGTCGTAGCCTCTTCGGACCCTTCACGCGCGCTCCCTTGCCGCAGAAGGTTAGTTCTGGCATGGTCACAGGAACTGGTGACTCTACTGAGGATACAAGACTCTGGCTTTCGTTTTTTCGATTTTTCTTGTTTGTCATCTTGTTGCCATACTTGTTTGCATTTATCATTACATGCTTGCTATTACATGCCTTTTGCTTTTTGAGTGTTTTCCTTTACACACTTGCTATGCCACAGTACACGCACATGCCATGTTACCTGCCTTTTGATGTGATGGATGTTTTCTCCTTTCACCATCATGTTTACACGACACGCTCACATGCCATGATCATGCCTTTTGCTTGATGTAAGCTTGTTTGCTAGCTATGCTTCAATGTTTTCTTCCCCTTTCACACTTGCCATCTTAGGGAAAGTAGAGACATGTTTGCTTCTCTCTAGCTGGTTTAACATAAAATCCACAACAATAGGAATGGAATTTAGCCAGAACTTGAGACTTCCATGCACTCTCTCCCCTATCTGGCTTAATAAAACTTGCAAGTAAAAGACAATAAAGCATATCGCATGTATAATCATTTTAGAATGCATGCATCTTCTCCTCCTCTGAGTCCACCTATAGTTTGCGAAGGCCAGTTCCAGTTTTCTTGTCCTATTGCTTTGGCGTAGGATTTGATGCTAAGCTGTCTCCCTTGTCCGGGGTCATGTTGGTGTTAGTAGAGGGGACAACCCATGCTTTGGCAGGGTTGAGGCTCCCAATGCTCCACCATTCCACAGCTTTGGCATGGGGTGGAACCTTACTTTCTTGCCTATGTCAAAACCCAAACCCATGAGTGAGTCCCATATGGTTGGCCCCTCTCGGGACATGCATTGTGAGAGAGCACATTCTAGGACATCCATCTACTTTGTGTGTCATTGCATGTCACCCTAATAACTTGCATCCTATCTTTGTCTATGTTCTGATACCTGTTGTTCTGTTCACAAGTAGCTTGTGTGAGGTCCTTGGTCAAGAGCTCGAGCATCTCGTTTGTAGGTCGCCTCCCGCGGTCTTTCCTCTTTCCCTGGGCTAGTGTCGCTTCTGACCATAGCTTGTCTTCGGGTTTGTGCCTCTTCTTCTCTTTGAGGCCCTCTTCGTGCCCGCTCGCAGACTGCTATGGCTTAGCAGAGTAGCGAGTCTCCTCCTGTTGCTCCTGAGGAGGTGCCAACTTCGGCCCCTCTGTCCTTGCCCACCTCTTTTGTTGTTTCCTCCTCCCTTGGTGTCGATCCCCTCGTTGCCTTTATTGTTTCTGTGGCACCAATTCCATCTGTGCCCTCTCCTTTTGTCTCGCCTGTCAAGGAGACCTTTGCCATGCAAGTGCAACATCTGCTCGCTCTTGCCCAGAAGCTGCAACACATGGCTCCGGACCTCGATCTGGCTTCAGTTTCCTTTCCTCCAACCCCCGAGGTCGTGGTGCACCCCACCTTAACTGCACACACTCACACACCTGCACTGGTGCACCCGGACCAGCTTGGCACATCCTCGGCTGAGTTCCTAGACTTTGAGGATGTCGTAGGCTTAGGGGGCTTCTCTCTCTCTCCTATCCCACCTATTTCCGCCTTTTCCCCAATGAATCCTGCTGATCTCATCGGTATGTTTTCTCCTTCAATTCCCAACCTTTCTGCGGGGAACCCAAGGCAACATTGAGACTGCTAGCACTCTAGACCTAATAGAAGATCTCAGCCTCAGCAACAGCAGTAGTTTTGGTGGTTTAGCCAGATTAGCTAGTGACCCCAACAACGCTAATAAAGGGACGTCAATAAAGCAGTCGACAATAGGGACCAGAGTCGTATCCTTTTCTCCTATTTTCTCTGTTGTTTTATTTTCTACATTATCATCATCATGCATCAAAAATACAAAAATCAAAAAATTATAAAAGCCAAAAAATTGAAAAAAGAAGAAGCAAAAAGTCAAAAATCAGAAAAATTGAAAAAAAAATCAAAAACCAAAAAATTGTAAAATCCAAACAACAAAAGCACTTTGCATTATTATCATTTGCCCGATGACGAAATCGGAAAGCTTCCCTGCGTCGGATTGGACCACCATTCCTCAGTGGACACTACCTAGATGACCAAGCTGTGAGAAATCCACCATCCATCAAAGTTGAACGAAATGTCCAAGCTCTTGAAGGATCCTGCACCTCCAAGAGGGAGATAAAATGCTAGGGTGACAAAGTGAGTGAGCCAGAAAAGAAATACATATCCACAAGGGCATAAAAGAATATAGAAGACAAAAGGCGAAGACAAAAATTAGCCCAATAGCAAGAGACGTGTAGCATAACTCTACCCCTATCATACCTTGGAGAGGAGTCAGAGTATGCACCTGGACAACCGCACCATCGAGGGTCTAGCCCCCACTCTTGTAGCAAAAGCCTCCAGCCTAGATCAGGCACCCATTGCCTCCAAGTTAAGGATAAAGCAAAGCCGTACGTCTATGACGGTGAAAAAGAAATATATGTGAACTCAAAAAATAGGTTCAGGACCCTAGAGAGTGTGGCATGGAGCCTGGTCCACCATCACACCGCCCAACACGGCAAGCCCAAGTGTCACCACTCACCCCACGAGAGCCACCTACAGCTTGAGAATCTCTGTAGGGCCAACTGAATCAAAGGCATCCTCCTCTAGCAGACGTACAACTTTTCAACCTAACTAAGGGCAAACAAAACAAAAAATACAAATCAAAAAAAAAAAGCAAAAATCCAAATCCAATCAATATAGCATACTCTTCCTACTAAGCAATAAAGGCACTCTTCATTAATAAATTGCTTGCTTGCAACAGTAAAATCCACCCTAATATCTTAGTAACTATTCATCTTGCTTGCTTGAGGCTTTTGCTTGCATGATTGCATCGCCTCGCAGGTCTTCATTGGGCGTCTACAACCTAGGGCATTTCAGCTGCCTTCCGGTCTGAGCATACCAGCAACAAGGGCACTTGCCAACGTACGCGGTCTAGAATGGTAGAATCAGCAACATAGCAGCAATCACACCCTCCAGCTAGCTGACATCAGCCTTTTGTCTCAATTGACATCAGCCTTACCCATCTTACGATCCAGAGTGTCTTCCAATCACAGCCTGACCCCCCGCTTCCCCTTCTTTCCTTTCCATCTCTTTCTACTTTTTCCCTATTCTGTCCGCCCACTGTGTGGGTGGTCTACGACGATTTGCATGTTTGCACCTTGCCATTCCTCGGCAAAGAGTCGCAAGCCTGCTCTGAGACCATTGCACACCCTCAGGTGGCATTCGTCATCTCTTGTGGCTGCTCGACTTGATACCAGGGGCATCTGTATTCGCCCCGGTATCCTCCGAGTTTCCCCTGGCTTCCTTTCTGCATTATCCTTCTCCTTCGATACTAAGGGCATCAGCATTGTCCTTTGGGTATCGATTTGCCTTCCTTGGGCTGGCAACTATAACTTCCATGGGAATCGTCTTTGAACGCCTTCATGCCTTCAGATTTGGGATTACCATTTCCCTTTCTCCATCCTCGGTGCCAAGTCTGCCAACATCTCACCATTTCCTCGTGATCGGTAGGCTCGCTGGCCTACTATCTTTCTCTTGATACCAAGGGCATCTCGGCTGCCCTTTGGTATCATCTCAACTTATTGTCGGGCTGATGACCCCAACTATCTGGTGATGAATCCGTCAACTTATCGTCGAGCTGATAACCCCAACTATTCGATGATGAGTCTGTCAACTTGTGGGCTAATAACCCCAACTATTCGGTGATGAGTCCGTCAACTTATCGTCGGGTTGATAGCCCAAACTATCCAGTGATGAGTCCATCAACTTATCATATCCCTAGCGTAGGTCCAGCATTCCAATGCATCTCATATCATTGCATAACATGTCATTGCATTACGTAAGCATCGCATCAATACTATTGGAACATCTCCATTTAACATCATAACATCATGCCCCTTTTCGCATCCAGCACCACCCCTCATAGGGTGTTTGGCATGTCCTCCACAACATTGCACGCTAGTGACATGTCCTTGGCTTCGCCTGCTCGATGTGGCGTGCTTCGCACCATATGTGTAACCTTTTGTGACATTAGCTGCATACCACCTTGCATGCATCATCATCTCATCCAGCATCGCATCCCCACAATGTGTTTAGCATGCCTCGTGTAGCATTGCGTGCCAGTGATTCATCCTCGACACTGCCTGCTCGGTTGGGTATGTTTCACATCGAGTGCCTCACATTACATACATTATCCCCCGCAACCCTTGTACTCATATTTGCAATCGAGTTGCCAGGTTTCCCTTTCTTTCCGGCCTGGCGAGTCCGATAACTCATCAGCTCTCCCCTTTCGTTTTCGCCCAGCAAGTCTGATAACTTGTCAGCTCTTCCCATTCTTCGTCCACCCGGTGAGTTCGATAACTCGTTAGCACTCTCCTTTCTTTCCAGCCCGGCAAGTCCGGTAACTCGTCCGCTCTTCCCGTTCTTTTTGGCCCGATAAATCTGATAACTTGTCAGCTCTCCCCATTCTTGTCAGCTCCTAGCTGCCTATCCGAACATAAACGACGACTACGTTTTCTTCTATCATCCCCTTGCATGCATCTAAATAGCATCTACACCACATACATCATCAGTTGCATTAGCATCGTGTAGAGCTACATATATTCCCAACGGAGCTCAGCACACGCATTTGCATTCCAGTAGTGTTTTGCATTCAAATGCATCATCACTTCATCGGCATCTCAATGTTTGGCATGCCTCCTGCAACATTGAGTGCTAGCGACTTGTCCTCAGCACTACTTGCTCGGTTTGGTATGCTTCGCATTGCGTGCCTAGCATTGCAAGTGTCACCAACAACATTGCATATTTAGCATGCACTTGCATCAGCATTGTGTGGAGCTCTGCGTATCCCCAGTGAAGCTCAACACACACCAGTATTAGCATCAACATGCATCATTCATATCACACACACGTTTCCACCATAGTTTAGTGCCTGCATCTGCATTCCGACAGTTAGTCATGCCATTTAGTGTATCCATCAACTGAGTGACTCAGTGCCAATAGAAAACACCACCTCCCTGCAGGCAGCCAAATGGTGTGTCTTTGGTCAACCCTGAGCATCAGTTTCAATTCCCTCTGTCCCTCAACCTCGCTCAAGGAGGGGCATTTGTAGACACTCCATTTTGGCAGCCACTCGCAGCGGATTTCTCTGGAAGAGCGCGCTCCAGCAGAAATTAGGCATTTCACCACTTTCAAAGCCCATTATACCCTAAAACCAACCTAAACACCTGACATTACCCTAAACACTAACCCACCAACACTTAAACTAGGCCCAATACCAGAGCCCAACCTGTGTGCTTTGTGCTAGTGGGATGCGAGGCCCAATCGCGTGGCCTTATCGTGCGTCGTGGATGCGCGTGATGATTAGGACTATCCTGTGCAAGTGGCTCGACGCGTCGCTATCGTCGTACTTAGTACAAACCACGATGCTGTGTCGTCCATGCCCTGCCGCCTCACGTGCATGATGCCCTGCCACCACCACGCCCTGTTGTAGCCTTGCCTCGCCTCCCTTGCCCTTGCAACCAAGCCTCGCCGCCCATGAGCGCCTCAGCCATGCCCTACCACCTTGCAACCTTTTGCTGGCGACCCATGCCTGCCACACCCAGCCAGCTGCCTATACATGCCACCACCTCTCCAAAAAGACCTCCCACAGCAACGAGCTCTCTCTCTCTTGCCGCTCTTGGGATCGCTGGCCCCTCTAGAAACCAACCTCGAGCACGAGCCATCCCTGGGTAACCATTCCATCAGCCACCCTTCTTCGCCAGCAAACCACCCACTTCTGGCCATCCAGAACCACAGCCAGCTTCCTCGCGGCTAGGCATCGACTACCTTGCGCCAGAGCACAGCCAATCCATTTCGGTAGAGCCTCCTCTCTCGCTAGAGCATTCCAAATCTCCAACACCGTCAGCCACCTCCACCATCAGCCGGAGATCGACCCACCACAACCCAACAGCCACAACGTCGCACCAGCCTACACATTACCTCACCGAACCTTCCACCATAACATCCTCAGCCCACCGGACCCGCCTTCGCAGCCATCGAGCGCCGACGTCACCGGGGCAACCGCCATAAGCCTTGCTAGAGTTAACAACCCACTCACAGGTAACCACCTTTCCAGCTCTAAATGGTTATTTTTTTCCTTGTTTCCTTTCCAGCATCTCAGTCATATCATCCTCAGCATGGTTGCATCTCATTTCACCACGTACCACACCACATTTCCGTCACCTTCTCTACCTCCAGTGACGTCGGGAATCATCTCCGGCAACATAGGTGGGTGGAGGAATCCACCCAACCACTCACACATACAAGCATGCAGAAACATTCCCTAGCATCCCCCCAAGCTCATGCATGCATAGCATTAATTTTAGAGTTATCGCATGTGGGTATGCCAATCGGTGAAGCTCACAGCTCTGTCTCCGACGGGCGCGTCGTGGTTGCGCGGCAAGCATGCGCGGTTTGGCTAGGGACGAAACTAGCTGTCGGGATGAGCTCTGGCACCACCCACCTCATTCATTTCCATATCACGTGTCCACACATCTTAGGACCTAATCCATAGCATGCATCTATTCTTGGTAGTAAACTCTAGGACCCCATGCATCCATCTAGCCATTTGCATCACCACATACCATCGAGGAGTGGCGCGAAGGTCGCTAGCCTACCACCCTATTCTATGACTGGCATGCGTGCCCCAATTGCGCGACAGCGTTGCACAGTGCACATGTGTGGGTCAACCAGGGACAGAATGAGCAGCTAGCCTATGCTTTTATTGGCTTATCCCATGCATTTGCACTGCATATCCATGCATCCAAGTACATGCACTTGCATCTACACTTATCATGCATATAACTTATACCATCATGCATGATACAAAATATTACTCCCTTTGGCATCACTTACATTCATATCATTAAACAACATTGCCCTAAATCATCCTCATGCACTATGACATTCACCTCATGTGTCATGACATACTTGGATTTAGGGGCAATGATGATTACTATGTTGGATCCTTTTGATCGATGGTCTAGGATTCACATAGCGTTTTTGAGCACACTTAGGTCGTATCATTTCCACCCTTGCACTTCATTCGCATTAGCATAACATATGGCATACATCCATTCTAGACCTAGCAAGCATACATGATCATTTACATTGGCGACACACGAGTGAGAGAAAAGCCTAGAAAGACTGATTTCTCGGGTGTATGGGGGTGCCTAACACCTTCCCCATGCGTAACAGGAGTCCTTAGCCTTTCTCTGGCCTGTAATGACCAATGTGTTTCATCCATTAGGCAAGGAGCATGCATGCACATTCATGCACACATTTTCATTCATTTTGCATTGTTGTTTTTTCGTATTTTATTGCATCTTGTTTTCCTTGTCATTCCTGTTTTAAAAAGATTAGGTGGCTACTCCGTTTTGTCCTTATCGTTTTCGTTTTTGTGTTTTCTTCGATGTTTTCGAGTTGAGCGTCATTCCTCAAATTCACCATCTTTGCCGTGGCCTCTTTTGTCCCTTTGTGCGTGCTCCCATGCCGCGAAAGGTCAGTTTCGGCATGGTCACAGGAACTAGCGACTCTGCTGGGGATACAAGACTCTGGCTTTCGTTTTTTCGATTTTTCTTGTTTGTCATCTTGTCGCCATACTTGTTTGCATTTATCATTACATGCTTGCTATTACATGCCTTTTGCTTGCTGAGTGTTTTCCATTACACACTTGCTATGCCACAACACATGCACATGCCATGTTACCTATCTGTCGATGTGATGGATGTTTTCTCCTTTCACCATCATGTTTACACGACACGCACACATGCCATGATCATGCCTTTTGCTTGATGTATGCTTGTTTGCTGGCTATGCTTCATTTTTTTCTTCCCCTTTTACACTTGCCATCTTAGGGAAAGTGGAGACATGTTTGCTTCTCCCTAACTGGTTTAACATAAAATCCACAGCAATAAAACGGAATTTAGGTGGGACTAGAGACATCCTTGCACTCTCTCCCATATCCGGCTTAATAAAACTCGCAAGTAAAAGACATTAAAGCATATCCCATGTATGATCATTTTAGAAAGCATGCATCTTCTCCTCCTTTGAGTCCACCTACAGTTTGCAAAGGCCACTTCCAGTTTTCTTGTCCTATGGCTTTGTTATAGGATTTGATGTTGGGCTGTCCCCCCTGTTTGGGGTCCTGTTGGTGTTAGTAGAGGGTATAGCCCATGCTTTGACAGGGTCGAGACTCACAATGCACCACCATTCCATAGCTTTGGCATGGGGCGGAACCTTACTTTCTAGCCTGTGTCTAAACCCAAACCCCTGAGTGAGTCCCATATGCTTGGCCCCACTCGGGACATGCATTGTGAGAGAGCGCATTCTAGGACATTCAATTGCATTGTGTGTCATTGCATGCCACCCTAATAACTTGCATACGGTGTTTGTCCAGGTTCTGATACCTATTGTTCTTCCTGTCTCACAGGTTGCTTGTGCGAGGTCCTTGGTCAGGAGCTCGAGCATCTCTTTTGCGGGTTGCCTCCCACGGTCTTTCCTCTTTCCCTGGGCTAGTGTCGCTTCTGACCATAACTCGTCTTCGGGTTCGTGCCTCTTCTCCTCATCAGGGCCCTCTCCGTGCCTGCTCGTGGACCACTATGGCTCAGTAGAGTAGTGAGTCTCTTCCTATTGCTCCTAAGGTGGTCTCGACATCGGCCCCTCTGTCCCTGCCCGCCTCTTCTATTGTTTCCACCTCCTTTGATGTCGATCCCCCCATTGCCTCTACTGTTTCTGTGGCTTTGTTTCCATCTATGCACTCTCCTTTTGTCTCGCCTGTCGAGGGGACCACTACGATGCAAGCGCAACATCTGCTCGCTCTCGCCCAGAAGTTGCAACACATGGCTACGGACCTCGATCTGACTTCAGTCTCCTTTCCTCTGACCCCCGAGGTCCTGGCGCACCCCACCTTAACTGTACACACCTACACTAGCGCACCCGGACCAGCTTGACACATCCTCGGTTGAGTTCCTAGACTTTGATGATGTCATGGGCTTGGGGTCTTCTCTCTCTCGCCTGTCCCTCGTATTTCCACCTTTCCCTGATGAATCCTGCTGATCTCATTGGTATGTTTTGTCCTTCTGTTCCCAACCTTTCCGCGGCAAACCCAAGGCAACATTGAGACTGCTAGCACTCTAAACCTAATAGAGTATCTCAGCCTCAGCAATAGCAGCAGTTCCAGTGGTACTGCCAGATTAGCCAGTGACCCCAACAACGGCAATAACGCGACATCAATAAAGCAGCTGACAATAGGGACCGAAGCCATATCCTTTTCCCCTGTTTTCTCTGTTGTTTTCTTTTTTGCATTATCATCATCATGCATAATAAAATACAAAAAACAAAAAAATTTAAAAGCCAAAAAATCCAAAAAAAAAAGCAAATAGTCAAAAATCAGAAAAATTCAAAAAAAAAAAAATAATAAAAAAATAAAAGACCAAAAAATTGTAAAATCCAAACAAGAAAAACACTTTGCATTATAATCATTTGCCCGATGACGAAATCAGAAAGCTTGCCTGCATCAGATTTAACCACCCTTTCTAAGTGGACACTACCTAGATGGCCAAGCAGCGAGGAAGCCACCATCCATCAAAGTCGGACGAAATGTCCAAGCTTTGTAAGGATCCTACACCTCCAAGAGGGAAATAAAATGCTAAGGTGACAGAGCGGGTGAGCCAGAAAAGAAATACATATCCACAAGGGCATAAAAGAATATAGAAGATAGAAGGCGAAGACAAAAGTCAGCCCAAGAGCAAGAGACATGCAGCGTAACTCTACCCCTATCATACCTTGGAGAGGAGTCGGAGTATGCACCTGGACAGTCGCACCATCGAGTGTCTAGTCCCCCCTCTTGTAGCAAAATCCTTCAGCCCAGATCAGGCACCCATTGCCTTCAAGTCAGGGATAGAGTAAAGCCGTACATCTACGACGGAGAAAACAAAACATTTGTGAACTCAAAAAAGCAGGTTTAGGACCCTAGAGAGTTTGGCATGAAGCCCGGTCCACCATTACACCGCCCAACACGGTAGCCCTAAGCATCGGTCTCGGTTCCATCTGTCCCTCGACCTCGCATAGGGTGGGGCATCTATAGATGCTTTGGTTGCTATCACCACCCCTAAACCCTAACTCTAGCAAAACCCTAAACCCTCAAGTCCATCTAAGCCCACACAAGTCCACTCTAACCTAATTAAAGCAAAAACCAATAATTAAGAATCAAAATTAAATAAAACTCATTTAAAACACTTAAAACCCTAATTAATCAAGTGAAAACCCTAATTAAAACCAAAGTTAAACAAAATCCACCTAAATCCATTTAAAATCCTAATTAATCAAGTGAAAACCCTAATAAAATAAAATAAAATCCTCCTAAATCCATTTAAAACCCTAATTAATCAAGTAAAAGCCCTAACTAAAACCAAAATCAAATAAAATCCACTTAAATCCACTTAAAATCCAATTTAATCAAGTAAAACCCTAATTAAAAACCAAAATTAAATAAAATCCACTTAAAATCCAAATTAATTAAGCTAAAACCCTAATCAAGCAAAAACAATTAAATCAAACTCTAAATTAAATCCCAAGTAAAACCAACTAAATCAAAATTTAAATTGAAACCCTAATTAAATCAACTAAAAATTAATTCTAAAAGTAATCAAATCCAAAATTAAACACAAAACCTTAATCCATTTAAAATCACAAAAACTTTAAAATAATTAAAATCCTAAAAATCCTAATTTAAAACCAACAAATTAAATCACAAAAACCCTACATTAATTAAATCATAAAAATCCTAAAATAATTAAAATCCTAAAAACCCTAATTTAAAGTCACTTAATTAAACCCAAAAGACCAACTTGCCCTGGCAAAACCCTAAGGCAAACTCCAGACTGTTCCGTTTCGGGGGCGACTGTTCCGGGGATTGAAGGCGATCCCCTCCGACCAGCTTGCCCTGGCTTTTTCACCCATTGCGCCCTCCCTTCCGTGCTGTCCCATTTCCGCTCCCCTTTTGCTGTGTGTGCTTTCGCTTTTTCCTGAACCTGGGGCTAGGTCAGCTCTCCGGAGCTCGATCTAGCTCCAGGTCGGGGCTTAAGGATGTCTACTCCTTTAGCGTCTGACCGTCCGCAGGGTAGCTTTCCTGCCGACCCCCTGGCTTCACCTTTGATCTTCAATAACCCTAGAGCGGCCTCTGAGAAGCCCCGCTCTCTATCCTTCGTTGCTGCTACTCATGATTTGCATAGAGCCCCCTCCTTTCCTGGGGTGCCGGTCAGGCTGCCGGTTCTCTTAGACGGTGAAGAAGTCATTCAATTCTCCATCGAAGAGGTGACCCAGATGGCTACACCTTTCTCATGGACCTTGATCGGCAAGTTCTCTACTGGCCACCCTTCTCTTATGGAGGTTCTCACATCAATGAAGAAAGTCATGACCTTCCAGGATGATATTTTCCCTGTGGCTCTTGATCAGCGTCACCTACTGATCCGCTTCTCCAACAGGGAGGATTTTGTGAAAGCCTACATTAAAGATGCTTGGTTCATCAGGGGGAAACGCATGCGTGTTTTCAGATGGTCTCCCAACTTTTCGATTGGCTCTGAATCTTCGTGCACTCCTGTTTGGGTAGGTTTTCCTGCTCTGAGAGCTCACTTGCATGACCCAGGTGCGATTCAATCCATTGCCAGTTCGCTTGGGAAGTTTCTCTGTATGCACAAGGATGTGACCAACTTCACTAGGTCAGGCTATGCCTCTGTCTGCATTGAAATGGATCTTGCTAAGCCTGTGAAGAAATTCATTACAATTGATAATGGTGGACAGTTGATTAAGCAGGAGATTGATTACGGCAGGTCTCTGCCTCCTTTCTGTCATTTCTGCTCTATGATTGGGCACTCTCCTTTGACCTACAGACGCCAGAGCTTGGCTAAGGCCTCGTCTCAACCCCTGAATGTTGAACCCAAACCTCACAATGATCTGGGGGAGGGCCAGAGTACCGCTACCACTGGCAAATCCAAAAGTGCCAGAAAGCGCGCCAACAGGAAATTCAAATTGGGGGGAGTCAAGATAGCTAAGCCTCAGAGAGTTGGGTTAACAGGAATCAAAATCAAGGATAATACTAGGTTACCACCTTCTGATCATGGGCTAGAGGACACTCCTATCCTCCCTCCTGTGGTGAACAAGGGAAAGGTAGTGGCCATTGACTGCACTCCCACTGGTTATGGGACTGGCGGGTGGTCCACGGTCTCTAGAAACAAGCAGGCGAATGTTGGACCCTATCCTAAGCCCAAGGAGGCTATCTGCATCCCTTCTGTTTCTAGCATTGTGGCAGCTGCTCCTACCCCTAATACCTTGGTGGAGGCTACGTCTTCCAAGTCTGCTCAGAAACCTGCTGGGAAGGTAGCTAAGGAGCGGTTCCCTAAAAGGGTGAACTTCTCCCTGGATGAAGCTGACTTACTTCTAAATGCCAGGAATAATGTGGGCAAAGAACTTAGAATTGAGGAGCCTTCGATCCCTGTTAGACCTCTGGTGTAGCTCGAAGATGACCTTCCCTGGGACTTACAGAACAAGAGGCTTGAAAAGCTCCTGAATAAGCAATCCCCTGCCCCCCTTAACCAATCCACGGTCCCCCTCAAGCTGGATCCTTCCACTAGGGAGCTTTCCCCCATCCAAATCCTCTCCTCGACTAGTGGGATGTGCCCCCTAGCTGCTGCTACTTCTGACTGTGCTCCTCCATACCTCTGGTCTAAGGAATTGAAGGTGTCCTCCCTCCAGACCTTCCCACCCAGAGGGGATGTCCTGTGTCCTGAGCGGATTCCGGTGCTGAGTTCCAAGGAAGACATGGTGGCTCTTGTTAAAGACGGTGAAGCTGCGGACCTCAGCCATGTGATCGAAGTGCTCTTTCCTTCTTCTAATCCTGTTGCTGGATTGGATAACTTAGAGGTCCAGTTCTGCACGACCAGCAATGAAGAAAGTCTCCTTCTGGCACAAGTTTTACAGCCCATCTCCTCTGATTATGACCACCTGTTTGGCTCGCGTAGGAGTATTAAAGATGATATTAAGATGCTGAGGGATGCCAAGTATTCCATGGCGGAAATCAAGGAGGCCTGTCCTGCTCTGATTGTTGTTGCTGCCCGGATGGAACTTGACTTCAGGGAGCTCTTGGTGGAGGAACATCAGCCTCCCCGGCATTGCTCTGACCCAGTATTCATTGAATTCAATAAATCTGGGGTCCTCCCTGCTGGTTCCTTAGTGTCTCCTGAGCCCCCCTTGGAGGAAGTTGATGGGTCCAGGGATCCTTCTTGGATTTCTGGGAGTGACGATCATTCTGAGGACGCTCTGGAAGAGGTGGTGATCCTTGCTTCGGATTCCAGGTCTAGGATCCCTGAATCTGTTTTGGATGATGGGAGTAAACGCTTGGATTGTAGGTCCAGCTCTTCCAACTCCAGGACACGCAGATACAACTTGAGGAGTAAGACTAGGACTCTGGCTAAGTTCTTCAGTCAATCTCACCAATCCGACAATGAGAGTTATGTTTAATACACTCATATGGAATTGTAGGGGGATTGGTAACTCTTCTACTCTGGCACATCTGAACAGCTTAATTCGGAAACACAAAGTGCATTTGGTTGCTCTACTGGAACCCATGGTTGGGGAAGAGAAGGCTCCTAAGGTCTGTAGTCAGCTTCGGATGGACAACTTCTGGGTTAACTCTCCCTCTGGATCCAAGATCTGGGTGTTCTGGATGAACCCTCTATCCCTTTCTATCATTGAAGAGTCGGACCAAGCCTCTACATTCTCCATTCTCAGCTCCTCTGGTCCCTGTTTGCAGTTTACTTGTGTCTATGCTGCGTGTGATAGGTACAAAAGGAGGGACCTGTGGGTCAACCTTCTGAATATGGGGGCGGCCACTTCTACCCCTTGGTTCCTTGGTGGTGATTGGAATTGCGCTACTTCTTCCACTGAGCTCATTGGTGGGAGAGAGTTTGATTTTCCCAGCTCTGATGACTTTTGTGACTTCATCCAATTCACGGGCCTGGGAGAACCTCTGCATTCTGGCAATCTCTTCTCCTGGTGCAATAATCAGCAAGGTTCTTGGGAATGCCGAATGGTTGGGCTCTGTCTCCCCCTCTGTTGTTTACCTGGATAGAGTTTACTCTGATCATGCACCCATGCTCATTTCCCCTCAATCTTCTTGGTCTGGCGGGCCATGCCCATTCAAATTCCAGTCAATGTGGCTTGATCACCCAGATTTTACTGCTTTTGTGAGGGCCAAATGGAACCATGTTGCTGCTACTTCTCCCCTACTTAATCTAAGTTTGAAGCTTAGGGGGCTTAAACAGGCCTTGATTTGGTGGAACAAGCACGTTTTTGGGAATGTCACCCAGAAGAATGACCAGCTGCTATCCCAATTGTCCTCTTTAGAAGACTCTCTGTAGGATCATTGGGATGAATGTGTCTGGGAGAAGTTCAGATCCACTAGACTCGCCTTCATGGAGAATGATAGGCAATTGGAAACTTTTCTTAGGCAGAAATCTAGAGTTAAGTGGTTAATGGCTGGTGACAAGAATTCCAAATACTTCCACTCCATTCTCCAAGATAGGCGTAGAAACAACTCCTTCTACCACCTCCTGGAGACTTGCCTCAATGACAGACACAAGTTGCTTGAGAAGGGACGGGCTTTTTTCATGGATCTTCTGCATGAGGAAGGATGCTCTTTGGATCCTTCTCTTCTGGATGTCATTCCCCATGCTGTGATGCCTGCTGATAATGCTCTCCTCACT
>JAMKQA010247490.1:0-14809 GCA_024699735.1 Posidonia australis
ATATGCTCTCCATTTTTGACATCCCTGGTGTTGTCCTCGATAGATTGAATAGGATTTTTGCTAATTTCCTTTGGGGTGATCAAGAGGGGACTCACAAATGTCACTGGGTGTCGTGGACTAATGTGTGCTCTACTCTGGAAGAGGGTGGTCTGGGGGTGAGAAATCTGACGGATGTCATGGTTGCTCTCCGTATGAAGCTGGCTTGGAGGGTGATGGCTGGGCATTCTCCCTGGGCTGCCTTAATGAGGGGAAGGCATGGTGAGATGGTTGAGGATCTCCCTCTGGTTAAGGGCCCTGCTAGGTGGAAGCGGATCCAGGAAGCCTGGATTGCTATGCGGGACCACATTCAATGGTCCATTGGTCAGGGTCGCGTGAGCTTCTGGTTTGATAACTGGTCTAGCCTTGGTGTACTTGCTGAGATCACGGATACCTACATCCAGAATCCTGAACTCTCGGTTAGGGAGGCCTTCCAGGATTCTTCTACTCTGTTCAACCTCAGGCTTCCCTTGGAAATTCTTCATGGCATTCTGAACCTTCAGGTGGAGATCAATGCGGATGTTGATTCCATGGTCTGGGATCTCAATGTCGACGGTTCCTTCTCGGTTAAGTCTGCATGGGAATTGTGTCGTGTCAAGCGCGCTCCTGTGTGGTGGGGCTCTGGGATCTGGGATTCTTTTCTTCCTACCAAAGTCTCCTTCTTCCTCTGGAGGCTCTTCTGGGGCAGACTACCTACGGATGACAAGATTCAGGGGATGGGCTTCGCCTTTCCCTCTAAATGTGCCTGTTGCCAAATTAATCCTCACGCTGAAAACTCTTGCCACATCCTTTTTGCTGGTGAATGGGCATCTTTTTGCTGGTGAATGGGCATCTATTTGCTAGAACTGGTTCGCAGGGTGTTTCCACTTGGACAAAGGTTTGGAACTGTCCTTCTCCCGTTGGTTACATAACCTATTCATCAAACGGAACAAGGAGTCCTTCCTCCAACGTTTCCAACGCTTAATGGCTGCTGCAGTGCTTTGGGAGTTATGGAGGGCCAGATGCTCTACCAGGTATGGGGGCAAGTCCTTTTCTCTCTACCAGATTCTGTTGTCTATCAGACGTTGGACGTCGGATTTTGCGTTTTTGCTGAAGAACCTTAAGTGCCTCAATGAGGAGGAAGTCTCCATTCTACAAATGAGCTTCAATATTATTGGGATTCCATCTGCAAAATTCTCCCACATCCCTGTCTCCTGGACGAAACCTCCTGTTGGTGCTTTCAAGCTGAACGTTGATGGGGCTGCTCGCGGCAACCCTGGTCCTGGGGGGGTGGTGCTGTCATCCGGGATCATCGGGGTTACTTCATTGCTGCTGTATCTAATTTCTTTGGCAATTGTACAAATATGGTGGCTGAGTTCAAAGCTCTGAAGGACGGCCTTGCACTTTGCTTGCGGTTGGGTCTCCAGCTATCGGACCTGGTGATTGAATCTGATTCTAAGATCCTAGTTTCCATGTTGCGGGGGGGTCGCTGCTTCGACTGGAGGCTCCAGAATGAGTGGAAGGGCGTCATGTCTCTGGTGAAGCAATCCATTTCCATTTCTCATATCTTCAGGGAGGCGAACTCGGTTGCTGATCGCTTGGCTAATCTTGGCGTTGACTCTTAGCAGTTCCACATTCTATCTTCTGTTGGCGAGCTGTCAAATTTTGTGCGCGAAATTTTGTGTTTGGAAATGGCTGGGCTGCCTTATATACGTTCTAGGCGCAAATAGCCCTCCCCTTTTGTAGTCTGGTGCTTTTCAGTTATCTAATTTTGGGTCTCCTGGGGCCCGTTAATTTCCAGGTAAAAAAAAAAAAAAAAACTTAGAACCCTAATTTAAATTGAAATCCAAAGAATCTCTAATTTAAAATCTGTTATTTAAACCTTAAAAATCACAAAATCAATTAAAAATCACAAAACCAAATTTAATCAAAACCCAATTAAAAACCTAAATCTAACACCTAAAACCCCTTTAAAAAAAGAAATCCTTAAAAACAAAAAACAAAGAAAAAACCCAAAAAAACTAGAAGCCCAAACCACAGGCCCAATGCAACCCAATAAACACCCATTCCCCTTCAACTAAAAACTTTGGGAAATTAGAAAAATAACTTCGGCGAGCTCATCCCCCGCACTCACTCTCCTACCCCACGTTGCACCAACTGAAGCCACGATCTCAACTGCATATTCCACCTCTTTTAGAGCGTGAGAAACCACCAGGAGAGGAGGGAGGAGAGAAGAGGACCCGAAGGAACTGATTGGAGGAGGGGAGAAATAGAGGGAACACCAGAGAAAAGGGAGAGAGAGCCTGAGACCACACCGAGAACCCCGGAGAAGCCCCGCCATTTCCCTGAGTCTAAGACGAGCTTCTCTAGCCTTTTTCCACAATCCAAGACCCCAACTATCGTCATCGGAGCATCGACCTAGAGAGCGTGCTGTTGCCCGTCGGAGGAGACAGAGACCTAACCCAGGTAATTCCTTTCCTTTTCTTTTTTTTTCTACCTTTAAACCATCGCCTTTTAGCTCCAACCAGCCCGCTTATAGCCTCCTAGACTGTGTGTCGCCGGAGACCTCTGCTCTATGCCGTCTTCCTTTCCTCCTGTAGTGGGTTCACCACCACCGGCGAGGCCAGAGGCCTCTGGGTTCAGGGTGAGGCCCCATAGGCCTCTCCTCCTTCCTCATTCTCCTCCTCCCTAAGTTCCTATCACTCAGGAGAGGATCCTCAGGCCGCCCGTGCCTAAGAGATTTGTCGCCGTCGCCGTTGCCGTCGCCGCTGCATCCATCGTCGGAGCCCGAGACAAGCTGAGCACTCCAAGCCACTCAAATCCCGCTCGCAACATCCAGAAGCACTGCCTCGATCCCCCGAAGCTTTTCCAATCATCGCCCGCACTCCACCGCCTCTGCAACACTATCTTCGCCATCGCTTGAAATCACCACCGGAGACCGAGATGGGCGGCACAACCTAGGTTGCGCTAGATCCCGCTGTCACCACTAGGAGTCTCTACGTGCTCCTCCGATGCCCCTCCAGTCCTCGCTGTGTCGTCCTAGCAACTACTTCACCTCTAGCCACCTCGTTGTCGTCGTCCTCAGCGCCGACTAACTCCTTTGGCGGCGCCTGAGACGGGGAGAGCACCCCAGGCCCTACCAGACTCGCCTAATGCGCCGAAGAGCTCCACAATGCCTCCCTCCAACTTCCTCGACCATCACCGGAACCCTCCAGTCGCTGAGCCACCTCCGAAGGCCAGTCAGAGTCCGCAATGGAGTGGGAGTGCCGACGATCAACCGGTGATCTTCGAAACAACTGGATTTAAGGATATTTTTTTTTAGTTTTCGTTAATTGCATGTAGGTTCGGGTTATCATTACATTTAGGTCCCTAGAATTTCTTTTTTGGTCCTCGGATCTTGCATCCATGTCCTTTTTCTTACATCCAGGTCCTTTCTTGCATCCATGTCGTTTTTTATTGTGCTTAGGTCCTTTTTCTTCATTTCATTTAGGTCCAGCATTTTTGTATTCAAGCCCTTATAAATTTAAATAACTTTTGTTTCTTTATTCTGTTTCTGTAAATATTGCATCATGATCCCTGAACTTTCTTATTTTCATTTTCTATTTTGTAAAACTTGTTTTATTATAGTTAAGTCCATGAAATCATGTTTCATTTATAATTAAGTCCTGGAATTTTGCATTTTGCCCCTAGAGTTTTTTGAAAAAAATTTCTTTATACAATTTGCATTCATAACCTTAAAATCATCCATGATTACACTAATCATGTAAAAAACTTGATTTTTATCACATTTTGGTCCTAAATCTTGCATGTTAGCCCCTGAACTCAATCCATATTGTTTTCTGGACAGGAACATTTATATCTAGGCCCCTGAATGTTTTCTTAAATCAATAACCATGGTTTTAATTGTATTTTAAATCACATTTTGGTATGTTTCACATTTATTGATCGCATGTGCTTGTAAATCACCACCCGAATAGAGTTTTCATCAAAAAACCATGTTTACAATGTAAATGAATATCTGATTTCACATTTTAGTCAGATTTGCACTCTATGTGTGAATTTTGCACAATAGACCTTGAACTTTCAAGAAATTACCAAAAGTGCAATTGTCACACATGTCATGCCACAGTACTACATTTTTTTTAAATCCTACATCCTAGCATTAAGATAAGACTTTTTGAGCACACTTTAACCATGATCTTTCCCTTTTTGTGAATTTTACACATTAGACCTTGAGTTTTCAAGAAATTATCTAAGTGCAATTCTCATTCATCTTAGTGCCACATTTTCTTTTGATTCATCATCTGCACACTAGGATAGAAGTCTCTGAATGTATTTTAATCCAGATTTTCACGTGTTTTTGTGAATTTTGCATTGCGGTCTTTGTATTTGTCCCTTATTATGTTTATATCATTTTATTATTTTTAAGATCTTGTCCTCTACATGTTTTCATAAAAACAACCTTTTACTAACATCTTGCATATATTAGACCATGCATCATTCCCATACATGTATTTATCACTTCTGACCATTGAAATGACCAAATTACCCCTATGTCATCAATTCATGCACATGTCTGTTAGTTATTGCACCAAGTCATGCATAATCTCTATCCAAATCATTCCTTAGTATCCTTTATCCATTTAAGTACATTTTCATGCATTCTACATAGTTTTCGCTGCATTTGCACATCAGTCCATCCTTTTTGAATAAGTCTGCATCTCACATGTGTTTCTCCATGGATTCTTCTCCTACCTGTCTTCGGATTTTTTTGTTTGATATTCAATTTGACTATCTTTATTCTGTATTTTTGGATTTTCTTTTTTGATTTGATTTGGATTTCATCGCCTGAGGGCGTGCATTAACTAACAGAAAGGCCCACATTGGCCCCATCACGGATTATTTTCCTTTTTTTTATTATTTTCATGAATTTTTCTATGATTTTGATATCTTAGGTCGGACCCATTTTTGACCTTTTAGTATCGATATGGTTTTTCCGAGCATTCTTTTCAAAAACTCTGTCATTTTATGTGATTTCCTTCTCATGTCGTTGTTTACCTGTTTTACGTGGACTTCTTCGTAATTTTTCCATCTCGATTTCCATGATGTTTGCCACGATTATAATGATTTGGGTCTATCACATTTTTGATGTTCTTGATGTCGGTGTGGCTTTCCAGAACATTCTTTCCAAAAACATCGTCATGTTATGTGAATCTCATTACATGTCACAGTTTACCCATTTTGCATGGACTTTTTTTGCAGTTTTTCTGTCTCCATTTCCGTGATGTTTTCTGTGATTTTGACAATTTGAGTAAATTGTATTTTTTATTCTCTTGAGGTCTGTATAATTTCCTGAGCATTTCGTTTTAGAAATCTCGTCATTTCATGTGATTTTCTTTGTTGTGTCATACTTTGTGATTTCATCATTTCATGTGGATTTCTACGTAGTTGTCCCGTACCATCTCGCACATCCATCTAGTCTTGTTTTGGCATTTATATCAGCATAATTAGAGCACAATCTAGGCATAGCAAACATTCATTCAGTCCCTAACAAGTGAATTAGACTAGAAAGACCGAGTTTCTCGGACGCACAGGGTTGCCTAACACCTTCCCCGTGCTTAATAGGAATCCTTACCCATTCTCTGGTTAGTAGACATTTGGCCTTCACATTTGCATCCCATGCATTCACTTTTTTGTGATTTGTTTGTGATTTTCCTTGTCTTTCCCTTAAAAGACTAGGTGGTGACTTCTTTTCTCTTTCGTTTTATCCTATCTTGCGCCTTCGCCATCCTGGTATGGCTGTGGCCTCCACCCTCTAGGGCGACTTCGCGCCAGATTCCTGGGGTGAGCATGGTCACAGATGACATGGAGGAATATAAAATTCAAATAAATAAAATTGAATATGATTTTGGACTTGATGCCCCAAAAATGAAAGAAATTGATAAATGTGTGGTTTGATGTGATTCTTGGGCATGAGACCTAATACTAAATATGAATGTTTGGTTTTTGTATGATGTTGAGTTTGAGACCCAATGGAAGGTCATGATTGGCTTGGGAATGATTCCCTACAAAGAAAAGACAATGAGTAAAGATTTTGAGATGAAAAACCCAAGAGTTTCAAAAAGAAAATAATAATGTGTTCTGGAGTCATAAGGTGTTAGTGTCAACAATGTGGTAGGAGTACGAGACTCCAATGAAATCAATTGTTAGATACGATCATGGTCTAGTGTGAGACCATGAGGGATTGGTGTCGGCATATTGGTATGGATCCAATTGTCAGATACGATCGTGGTTACTGAGTTCTAAGACGGTGTAGGCTGAGTTTAAGTGTATGAACCTAGGTGTTCGGGTCATTGATGGGACGTCAGGAAAAGATGCATCCCTGTACATGTGAAATGAAATTGACGCCTGTTGGCTGGGGTAGTGTCTTCCCGCATGGGGAACTTCACCACGGCAATGCAGGAAGGTAGGGAAAATGGTGTCCTCACCTACTGCTTGTGTGCCTGGTTATCTGTGTTAAGGTAACATTAATAAGAAAAGTAGAAATAAGATGTGTGGGTTAGCTAGAATTAGACTTTTGCCTTGTCTTCTGACTCTAGCAACAAATGAGGACTATGTTTTAACCAGTTGTCAGCCAATGCATATAGTTTTGTATTGAGCCCTACGAGGCCCTGTGTTTTAGGCTGGATCTAGTCGAGAATGTGGATTTCTCGAAATGCATAAAAAGGTTTAAAGATGCATGAATTGAAAAAGAGAGTGTCAGCTTTTGGAAAAGGCATGTTTTAGATAGAGATTCTAAATGTTTTAAAAAGAGATGATGTTTTGAAACAGATTTTGAAAACCACGTTTTGTAATAGTCTAGGCTTGTGTTTTATCACTGTTTTGCCTTGATTTTTTGTGTGAGGTGCGTACTAGGTGACTTGGATGTCACTCACACGTGCTTTGTTTGGCTTCAGGTACAGGTGGTGTAGTCTAGTTCCGATGCCTATGTAGGAGCCACTAGCCGTACATTGTTCCTGAAGGTGAGCCTTAGTTAGTTGTAGTTGTTTAATTAATACTGTAATTATTGTTATTGCTTGTGATACTATGATTTAGGTAGCGTATTTGGGTTCGAGGCGTTACAGTCCAACTTATTACCATAGCTTTGTTGTTTTTCAATAGATTTTTAGACGGTTAGGATGCAAGCATGTGATTCAGGATGAATGGCTGTGATTATGGGCCTCACCATACAAAAGTGAGGCTAGGCCTCTCTAGATAATGACTCTATATATATATGTGTGTGTGTGTGTGGTTTGATGTACTTTGATTATAACTCTATGTTACCATGACTCTATGGATTTATTGTGATGTATGAATATTCATGGTCATTATAGTGACTAAATCTTATGCTTGTGCTTAAAGTTGCATTTTATAAAGAAATTTGGATAATCAACATTTAATATAACGACCCTTAACTTGCTACCTCTTAAACCTAACTATATTTTTTATTTTATTATTATTTTCGTACAATTACACTAAATATGCAATTAAACCTAAGTACGCTCAATAGAAATAAATAACTAAAATTAAATTAAGCTATAAACTCACCAGAATCCTTGATGTATGGCAGTGTAATCCTCCTATGTGCACTAAAACCATCTTCTATTCTGCACTTGCGAAAACACACAAAACCAAAGTACACGTGAATGACCACTCAAAACAGTCACCTAGCACACACCCCACCTAAAGACTCGGCAAATAATGCTGAGGACAACCAAGCACAAGCGTCCCACCAAGATGTCGCGGCACTACAACAGGGCATCGATCCATTGCCTAGAAACCAGCAAAACCTCAAAAGTTATGCCTTTATAACTATTCTTTTGTTTTCCTTTCAAAACCACATGCATGTCCTTTTTAAAATCCATTGTGCACACTTGAAAATGGCCATTCTTGCCATGTCTAGTCCAACAACTACACAAGTTGAGCCCATGCATTTTTCGCACGGACCAGATAACCAATGGTGTCTGAAAGCTTGTAATTGCAAATAATACATTCACTACAAACACCAACCACAAAGCCTTTGCTCCAGAGGAGGCATGAAGCCACTGCTCTAAAACACCACGCAACATAAGCGCAACACCAACACCATCTAGGCGCAACACCAAGGTCTCCTCTAGATCGGAGCTTGATTCTTTGAACCAAAGCACAGTAGAACCACAATGCCACTCAAGCGTAACCAACTCAAACAATGCCACTCTGACGCAACCACAACTAAAAGCTACAGTGTGGCGTATTGTCCAGTGCCAAACAATCAACATTGACCATAAGCAGCCATCAAAGTGCGCTACATTGCCACAGACAATCACCCTAAGGAAGAGTCTATCTGTCACGGCGTCCTTTCACCTGAAGGACCCTCAAAAAGCTAACCACATACCTGAAAAGCTTGCTCACCCTACACCTAGGTGAGTTGTTCTCTCATAGGACAAACCATAGGGTACACCGTCTTGGTGTCTTCACTTCCATACCCTCGACCATAGCAGTGTTGTAGACACCCCGGTTTTTCTCAAGAATTCACCGATAGTCTCTGCAAAGGGTATGATGCAGTAACGATGCATCCCAGAGTGTGTGTGTGAGCCATTTCAGAAGCTAGAGCATCAACCTCCCATCGTCGATCGAACCCAAAACCAGACACTGGATAGCACCTCCAACTAGTAGCAGCTCTCGCCTCCAGTTGAGGCAATTCACGTCCATCCTCTACAGGAAAACCTTTTGAGTGGCCTCTGTAATTCATATTTTATTCGAGCTTGGTCTACCTATGCTTTCTTTCTTGGATTTGTTGTCGTTTACATCGTCAAATTTTCATTTTTTCTTCGTCATTGCATTGCATACATCAATGACGTGCTTGTGGCTTTGGATGAGGCTCCTACTGCTAAGCTCAAATCTTGCACGTCATCACATTCCTCGTTCACCTCCTGTGATGTGGACACGACGTTCATTGACGTTCATCCTTGTCGACTGTCTCTTTCTGTGATAGACAAACGTTGGGTCCACTGAGTTGGGCAATGATGAGCAGCATTGTTTACCGATTTGCATTGCATCCTTATTGCATTCCCTGACCTTCCTTCCACCTCCACCTTGATGATCCTAAACGGAGCTTTCTGGCTTCTGTCATGGTCAGAAAATTCAGTTTGACTTGAACTCCAATGAGTTAGGTGGGTGGAGGTATCCAAAGGGTCCTCGCATGATTAAATTGTTCAACTGTGTTCTTGTCATCATGTTCTAGCTTATCCAACGTTTCTTTGAATTATATCATCGTTTTATTGAGCTCAATGGTGTGACGAAGTTTTCTTTCATTGATCTGTAAACTGTCAAGCACGATTTGCCAGCGGATCGTGATAGTGCACTTCCCTAGCAGGTAGATCTTGTGTTACATCCCTGCGCGAATAAGCGATGCGACTTGTTGGAGGTTCATACAGTTTACAAAGCATTTACTGATCTTTCTGCCTAGTTCTTATTTGATTTTCTTGCTTCCGTATTGTTTCCAGAGCATGTTTTACTACATCCTAGCATGGCATCTTGCATCTCGCCTTAAGGTGCACATCATTTTAGCATTTTTGCTTACATTGGCCATTTTGTGAGTGGGTTAAACCAAGAAAGATCGATTTTTGAGTGTGTGGGGGTGCTTAACACTTTCCCTATATATAATAGGAGTCCTTATCCTTTCTCTGGTATGTAATGAACAAAATGATACATCTATTGGCAGGGATTCTCGTATTTTGCACATGTTTCTTCGTTTTTTTCATCGTATTCGCTCTTTTTAGGTTTTCCTCATCTTTTGATCCCAATAGATTAGGTGGTGACTCCATTTTCTTTCCTTATCCTTTCTTTATCTCTTTTTTGATGTTCTCCAATCGAGTATCCTTCCTCAAATTCACCATCTTCACCGTGGCCTTATCGATTCACAATCTCGTTCTCTCACCCAGCCCTGCAAGTCAACTTTGTCAGCATTGTTACAGGTGTCATACCTCTACACCTAGATAGTACCCCAAACCAATATCCCCAAAACTCAAGAAATCCACACAGGCCTCAACCCAAGCATGTAGTTCATGACTCCAAAGGTATCACCTGTCCCTGGATGTCGGTTGAAAGCGTCAGTTTCTTGGTCCAATGTAAAATATAAAATACTCGAACTTCACTCTAAGCAACAGCTCACAACTCCAGAGGTATCACTCATCTCTAAAATCCAATCTAGAGCTTAGGTATCTTGGCCCTTAGAAAATCATTCCAAAACCCTGGGAACACCATTCCCAAAACATCCACTTTTTCAAAACCATTTGAAAACCATTTAAAATCATATTTCCCAAAACTTTGCTCAAAACAGGGGCAAAGCCAAGGCACCATTTGGGATCAGAATTACCTAGAAGGAACCACACAACACGCGAGCCTCACCATAAGCAAGCAGCTCAAGACACTAGAGGTATTTCCCATCCTTGAAGGTCAATCAAGTGCTTAAGTATCTTGGTCATGCAAAAACTTTGTCGAGAATTCTAAGTACTAACACTAAAATATAAGACACCTACTAGTTCATGTCCCTCGAGAGCATAACTAGATCAGTGTCAAACACTCACACCGTACCATTAAATATCTCATTCAATGCACCACACCTAAAATCAACAAACATCTAATCTTAGGGATAAATCATGTTCCCTAATATCCACTCTAAACCTTTAAAGGGAGAGACTTAGTATTTCTAAGTTATATAGTCTTTTATATTAACCACATCCCAAGTAGAACCTTGCTAATTCATTTTAGGCAATGCCTATGATTATTCTAACGATTCTCCTATTCATGATTATGCCAATATAATAACCCTCCCTAGATTAATACACACACACAATATATATATATACATTAATCAACACTTAAAACTCCTAAGGGAAAGCGTCCTGGTCTGGTTCGGTAGACCGTTTTCCAACAGTCAATTGGACCAAGAGCTCAGGGCAAAACTGACTGCGAAATTGGCATACCGAACCAAATCGATATGCCAAATCAAGTGATCGTAGAACTCGAAAACAAGGCGACCCAAAATCACTCCAAAATGGGAAATCAAGGCTGGACCCTACACAAACAATCAAATGACACAAACTACATACCCAAATGAAGATCTCGAGACAATCTACGATTTGAGACAAGGAACACAAAGATCTGTTGAGCAGTTCATAAGAAATCACCGAAAAACCACATAGGGGTACTATTCACCCAAATTTAATAAATACGGCCATTAATGGCTCAAAACCATCATAAATGCTAAAAAAACCTACCAAGTCAATCACACACTAGCATGCACATAGAAATCCAATTTAGAATTCAAAGAGAGCCTACGAGACGTGTACTTGTCACTGAAGACGTGGCGACGACAAGCAACGAATGGTGGCTTGCCCACCTCCTCCTCCATGTGATGGCAGTGGTGAGCACGTTGGTGGATTGATGGCAAGCTCTTCCTCCCTCTCTCTCTCTCTCTCTCTCTCTCTCTCTCTCTCCACTCACATTGAAGAAGGAGGAAAAGGAGAAGTAAGAAGAAGGAGAAGAAGGGGAAGGATAAGTGGGGCTTAGTGAGGAAGGAAGAAAAGAAGGAAGCAACAAGTGCGAAATCAAACCACGTGACCCCTCATCGCTTAAGTGGCTTGTGCTAACAACGATCATCACTACAACACACTAAATGACCTCCATAGCCCAGAGCAACCCTTAAAACTTCCGCAAGGGTCAGCACAACACTACATCCACAAAATACTAAGAAGGCCAGAAATTCACACTCTAGGAGTAAGATACTGTCAATAATGTGTTTAATGTTGAATCATGTTTAAGAATTTTGAGGAAATATACATCTTCATTGTGGTTTAAATATATTCATTATTTATCTAATTGGCTATTGCTATCTTTTTACTCATGATAAAAAAAGAGGAGATGGTATCATATTGTAAAAATTTGACCAAAATTATACAAGATAGGAGGAGCGACATTGTTTCCAAATCATTTGCTTAAAATAACACTAAGTTGAAAATTTTGAACACTGAGATGAGAATTTTGCTTATAAGTGTACAATAAAAAGGGAGAGAATAAATGATCAACTTTTCAACCCCATGCTTATTGATAAGGGGAGCTGCTAGAATAAATTTTTAATATTTTTTTGTCATAAAAAAAGTGGAGATTGTAGGAAATGTACGTCTTAATATTTAATTTTGATGATAATAAAATAATTTATCTTATTTTATTTTGAGCTGATGTAATTATTTGAGAAATGTTTAGCTTGTAATTTGAAGTAATTCTAAGAAATAACTCATAGGTGGAGATACATGAAGAAAAATAAAGAAAAATGTTCATGAAGGATGATTCATAAAGACATCTTGAAGAATTTAAGGAGAAATCAACAAAATTCAAGAACCAAAAAAATTCATGAACCAAACAAATTCATTGAATTTATTGTAAAAATCATTTATGTAATTTTTAATCTTTCTTTGTATACCTAAGATATGAGTAAAGATCTCTCAACAAATCTAAATTCTGGGAAAATAGAAATACTCAAAATCCAAGTAGAAAACTTTAGAAAAATCATGAAAATAGGTTCATAGTTGATTTCGACATATCAAATATTTTCGATATACCAAAATCAGGGATAATAGGATTTACAATTGAGAACAACTTCAGCACATTGAATCACTTTCTGTCTACTGAAGTGATCAACTGTTGTAAACTAGAGAAGGTAAATCAACTGACTGAATTTAGTTCGACATGTCGAATAAGTAGTCGTTTGTAAACTTTGATGGGAAAAATATAGACGTTACTCACATTCTATCTTTTTTTTTTTTTCCTATAAATAGGTCCCCTTCAACCCAAATAGACACACAAGCTATCTTAAGCTCATTGTACATTAAGTAAAGAGATTTCTGAGTCAATTTCCATTACTTCTCATTGAGAAAAAGACATGTGAGCTTCAATCCGCATCACACACTGTCTTGCACTTTTACCTTGAAGGTGTAAAAGAAATACTTTGTAAAACTTCAAAGGGATTCCAGGCTTCTCTAGTTGAGAGAGGCACCACGGTTTGAGCGGGATTTGGTGAGGGGATCGTCAAACAAGTAAGAAATTTGATTAAAGAAACTCTCAAAGAGTGGATTCAGTTGAGATTGATTCAATCACTATAAATCTTTTGTATCTATTTTTGTTGTCTCTCATCTACTTCTTTGATTGCTTTAAATTTTAGTTCCTAATTTTATTGCTAATTTTTGAGCATCTATTTTTAAAGTTAAGAAAAACAACTAATTAGATTTAAAATTACTTAATTTCTTTATTCATCCTTCCTCTAGAAAAGCCTATCTTTACCTCTTTTACTCGGACTATGCGTACTTAGTAGGTATAAGGATGTTGTCATAGTAAGCATCTATGTGCTTCAAAATTTGAATACTTAAATCATCTTTTATTTTGTCTTAATTATCAACCACTTTCGGCATTATACATTTTAAACCAACTATAAACTCTATGATACATGGTATGAGGCAATAAGTTCAAAGTAAAAAACGAGCAAATAAGATTTTCCCTTTTTTTCTTTTGCAATGAGTTGGTAAGACATGTATTGAAAGACAAATACTTATTGTTTTATTAAGTGGTGGAATTTTTGTTTAGCAACAACTATTTTATGCGTTGATTTTTTTTAGCATGAAATCATGAATTTTGTTTAGTAAAAAGAAACATGCAATTAGAGCTCATTTATTTTTCTGCACACCATTCATTTCACAAGAGGACCCAGAAAAGAGAGAGATCTTTTTTGTATCGAAAGACCTCAAACAAAATCTAGTGGGACAATAAAAAGACGGAAAAATGTGTCATCATTTTGTTTGTTTTAAGTCAATCACTTATTTTTTGTAACATCTGTGCCTGGATTTTCCATTTAAAATAAACTATGGAATTTCTCCCTATGATTTTCCATTTAACATCTGTGTTGGTTTATTAATGCTGAATCCAGATTTTGTTTATTGGCTGTGGTTTCTCCCTGTGATTTGTGCCCCTGGTTTCTCCCTTGTGGTGTGTTTTCTTTGGCTAGTGGGTCGGTTTTGCATTGGGACCCGTGTTTGTGGTGGACCCACTTGGGCTTGGGCTTGGACCCGGTCAAGAGCCAGCTGTGTCGTGCCCTTTTTCCCTGTCTTCTCCATGCCTATGACCGATCTCCCCTGCTGGCAAGGCCTGGCAGGGAGGGCAGCTCGTTCCGTCCCTTCGACAGTAGGGTGGCTGGCAGCGGATCGGCGGAATCGGTGGGAATGGCAGGCGACAGAGGTTTTAAAGGGAGGTGTGCGGCATGGGGGAGGAGCAGAGAGACCAGAGAGTGGGCGAGAGGGAGTGTGGTGGCTGTGGAGGAGTCGCACGTTGACGGAGATCGCGAGAGTGTGGGGGAAGGCTGGTGCCGTGCACCGCCGGTGTTGGAGGGCACGCGAGGCTCGTCGAAGCCAGGTACGAGTTTCCCTACCATTTCCCCTTCTATCTTCCTCCATTAGTTGAGGCATGTTTAGGTTAAAGGACAGAATCATGATTAGATTAATGCTACAAAAATCATGATAAATATGGAAATGTTGGGAAAGTGTCAAATCATGTGTTTGTGGTCATATGATGTCGATTCGTGGCTAATTTTATGAGATTTAGCTATTTGTTGTGAAGCATGCTGCAGTTGTGTTGAATGAGTCTTGTGCCTTTGTGATTTTCCATAGAACAACATGTTTAATGGATTCATGTTTTGATTGAGGGGTTTTGGAGTAGACTTGGTGGT
>JAMKQA010247491.1:0-12255 GCA_024699735.1 Posidonia australis
GTCTGAATTCTCTTATAGTTTCTACCAACAACTAAAGAATCTTTAAAGATATCATTATATTCCGTTCATACATTTCCAATACAGTGGATTAAATAGTTTATGAGCAAAGAGAATCCCGACTCCTCTTCATTTCTCTTTTCAAAGAATCTACCAGAAATGAAGTTTACATCTGGTCCAATTTATTTTTAATCTTGTTCCTTTAGAAATGAAGATTGGATATAGAACATGTAAGAATGTTGGTGAAACACTCAGATCCCATATATCAAGTGAGAAAACCCAAATAGGAAACAATGCTATGCTCATTTCGATCATCAAGATTAGATTTTATATTCGATCTTAAATAGATAGTATCATTTACAAAGATCCTATTGATCTCAATATCAGTAGCTCGTTTTAGTGTGGTGGATAACATGGTGGTCGAGTTAGACACCTACCTTAAGTTCGATTCTCCTTCCTAGAATTCTTATTGGTATGTTTTGTAGACATCCACTAGCAAACAAGGACATTTTCTTCATGCTTTCAGATATTCCAACCATTCACTGCCTTTGTAGCTATTATCATAAACAAAGTCTATGAACCTCCAAAGTGATTAATAATCACTACACTATTTTGTGTTCCTAAAATTGAGATTTTGATGTGGGAATTTAGAATCCAATACATCCTTTGTACTTCATCTTGTCCTCCAAAAAGAACTTTTCCACAACATTAACATGTTGTGTGTTGTAGTTGATTAGAAAACTAAGTCCTGATCCATAAACTCAAGCATGAAGAATGATCCATCATCTATACTAGAATACATAAAGTACAGTATCATCAGAATGGCCCTGTATCACAATATCTTATATGGTGTACGCTTATCCCTGAGACCCTGACCATAAAAGCAATGGCAGAGATATGTTTGAGATGTACAAATGTTTTCTTGACTATGTAATAGACAACCATAGAACAAGCAACAAGAGCAAACAGCAGAAATATGTTACAGGTCCATAAGGTTTTCTTAACCATATTATAGACTTTCTATTATTGAATCAAAGCTTCTGAACGGTTGAGGAAAAAAACTTATTCTATATAACTTTACATGAGGAAACTGTGATTTCATGATAGCAACCCTGCATATTTTTAAGCGACAAGCATGATACAATTTGTCAATGATATTTTGTATAAATCAGCAACTAGAATGAGAGTAAATACTCCTGAAATGACAATGAATAAACATGCATTAAAACCAGTTTCAGGACTGTTTCCAAATGCAGTTCCACAGAGGTAGAAATTTTGTCATGACAGGTTATACTAGCCAGCTGAGACAATATCTATAATTCGCCTATAGGAGCAAATTAACTTCATATTGATCACCCCTAGCATGATAAAAAATATTAATGTGAAACCACTATATCTGAATATATCACACTTACGAGGCAGCGGAAGATTCATTACTAGAGGCATAACCGTTAATCTTATGAGCATCATTTCCACCATTTTCTCCATATCCTCCAGCTCCAATATTAACATTTGATGCGAAAGCTTGAAAGGTGCTACGTGCTGACTTAGAGCTTGATATGCGTCTATACTTCACTATAAGATAGATGACGTGTTACACATTGCAATTTGAACAAAACAGAAGCAGTTCCATTCTTGCAAAAATGTTGTTAAAGAACTTGTGGATAGAAAGCCCAATTACTTATATCTAATCATGAACTTTGCTCAAGTTCGTTAGAATATTTCCATCGGACGGTTGCTCACCACCTATGGTCCGACCAAACAACACCACCAATCCACTTCCACTTTCCAACCAAATCCAACCACCAAAAATTCTCAGAAAGGAAGAGCACAAGATGAGATACTCACGGGAGAAGGGGGAAGAATTAGTGGGCGGGCGCCTGAGTCCGGCGAAAGGGCCGGGGAGAACCATGGGAGGAGGCGGAGGCAGCCGCGGGATCAGGCGAACTTGGAGACTACAGCAGCAACCCTGCATCTTTTCCACGTATGGGTTATGGGGATGGAGGGGGAGGAATTCAGAGGGAGGTAGGCGGCATTGGGGGCTCGGGGTCGAGCCGGGAGGAGTGTGGGGGGAGAAGTGGAGGGGCGCACTTTTCATCAACTTCGGACGTGTGGCGAAGGTGTCGGAATCCTGACACGTGTACGGGTTGTAGATAGATGAGAATACTGTATGGGAATAATCCCAAAATTCAACTTCATTTGGAGTGCTAACTGTGCTATGGTCCCGAAGGATCTTAGGTGGCCAATAAACACTAGTTTTTCAAATCTTATACTGCCTATGTAGCATCATACATGACGTGCACACATCAGTGATCCTCGTGGGTCCTTATTTTCTCACTCTTTCTGACATATCATGCAATAAACGCTAGTTTTTGGGCAGAAAACGGTACAAATCGGGACAAAACGATTAAAAGAGAAATTCAATTTTTCCCTGTGAAAAATATCTCTAATTGCATTATTAGAAGACACTACTTTCTTAATATCTCAGCTTTTTTATTCTCCCTGGTCATCATCTTCCTCTTCTTCTATGCTCTGCATCTAAGGTTTTAAAGTCTTTTTAAGACCTTACTTTAGGATCCAAGGTAAAAAAAAAATCAAAGGAGTCTACGTAAAAGTAGATTTCAAAAGTTACCGTGTCATTATTGAAACTCAATAAATATACTATATTGTTAGTTATTATTGTATCAAGACTAATAGAGTCAACAATGTGGTGATTTTATGTTGTATTATTATGTTCATTCCTTACTCATCTTCAGTTATGAATCATTATCGAAGTTCAGGTATCATTTCATTTATTTTTGATATCATTCTTTTGCTTTTTGGTATCTTTTTTTTTTCCATTGATATCATTTCTTTAAGTTTGGTATCATCTTGTCATTTGGAATCATTTCTTACTTTTTTTGTATTATCTAGTAATTAGATATCATTTCGAACAACTTTTGTATCATATGGGTTTTTTGTATTATTTATGTAAGTCTTGGTATTATTTATTTCATTATTGATATCGTTTCTTCATTTTTGATATCATCTTATCGTTGGTATCATTTATTCTATTTTTGGTATTATGTCTTACATTTTTGATATCATCTAGTCATTTAGTATCATTTTGTATGATTTTTATATCATATTGTATTTTGGTATCATTTATTCTAATGTTGGTATCATTTTCTCATTTTTAGTATCGTTGTGTCTTTGATATCATTTATGCTAGTTTTGATATCATTTATCTATTTTTGATATCATGTCTTACATTTTTTTGTATCATCCAATCATTGGTATCATTTTGTATGATTTTTATATTATATTGGATTTGATATCATTTATTCCAATTTTGGTGTCATTTTCTCATTTTTGGTATCAACTTGTCTTTCGTATTTTTTATTCTATTTTTTGTATCATGTCTAATATTTTTCTTATCATCTGATCATTTGGTATCATTCTATATGTTTTTTGTATCATATTGGATTTTAGTATCATTTATTCTAATTTTGGTGCCATTTCCTCATTTTTCGTATCTTGTCTTTGGTATCATTTTTGCCAATTTGATATCATTTATTTTGTTTTTGGTATCATGTCTTATATTTCTTACATCATTTGGTATCATTTTGTATGATTTTTGTATTATATTAGATTTTAGTATCATTTATATTCTAATTTTGGTGTCATTTTTTTCTATGCACCATGTTACTTATAATAGATGATAATGGAGGACAATATGTCTGACCAAATAGGATTGGAAGACAATTGGTTCTATCGTTACATTGAAGATTATCTATATGAAGAGTTTGATGACGACGAAGGAATAAATGGAAACACATGAACTAGAAATACTTGATATAGTATCACTTGATGAGGAAGATTCTAAACTAGAAATATAGGAGGATGAGGAGCAAGTTGAAGAAGAAAGACATGAACCAAGCATACTTCACTTCGAAGATGTTGTAGAAGATGAGGAAGAAAGAGTTTTAGTCAAAAGTATGCAATTTAAATTATTACGAGCTACATACAAGTTCTATATATATTTTGTTGATAAAATGGGATTTGGAGTTATAAAAGACACTAATAAAACAAAGGAGAGTATTATTTATAAGGTATATTTATTTTGTTGCAAGTGTAGCAAAGGCCCTAAAAATCCTACTTATGGGATTAATATAATCACAAAAACTAGATGCTTGGCCATTTAAAATTGAGATTGGGAGATGACAAGAACCAGATATATGATGTTATCAATGATTATAACCATGATTTTCTTGATCCAAGTATGTTACTATTTCTCTGATCCAAAATACGGATCACTGCGATGGAGCAAATTCACATTAAAAACTTCGATTTGGTTGGAATCACTTTTTCAAAGACAATACAAACTTTTTTTCAAAGATAATACAAACTTTTATTGTACAATGTGGGAGACACACAAATATGAAATTCACTTAACAAGATGTGAGAAATATTCTTAAAAATGTCAAAACACTAAAGCTAGGTGTTGAAGACATAGAAGTTATTTATGTGTACTTCATGGAAATGTAGCAGAAGAACTAGAATTTTTTAGGTTGATTTAAGGTCTAGAGATGCTTACAAGTACTCTGATAATGTTGTTTCATTTGACACCATTACTTAACTAACACATATGACATGTCCTTTGCACCACTTATCAGTAGCAACCATCATGGACAGTCTATTTTATTAGGATGTGGTTTGATCTTATTGAAATTTGAAGAAAATTACATGAGATTATTTAAGCCCAGGTTGAAATACATGTCTGGTATTGCCCCAAAGGGCATTATAACATATCAATCTAAAGTGATAATGGGTGCCATACAAGAAGTATTCTCCCATACTAAGCATCATCTACATCTATGGCACATCATGCAAAAAATACCAACCAAGTTTGGTAAACTAGGTGCACTTCATCATCGTGGTGCCAGTGCAACATTGATGGACGTCATTTACAACTCTATAAATAGAAGAGATTTTGGTAGCATTTGATAATGATTATTTTCCAGAGTTTATTGAAAATAATCACTTATGAATAAAAAGTAGAACCAAATACATAAAAAAAAGGCCATCTTATTTTTCATGTATAAACTCACCAAAAATGCTGAAAAAGAAAAGCTATAGGGGGTAATTTTTTGAAAAAAACTAACTTTTCACTATAATCTGTTTATCTATAGTCATTACCAAATGCAATCTTTGTGTTGGCATAGGAAGCGATGGTGAATAAATATGATGTACAAAATGAGAGATGACTAACCAGACTGTATGAACTGAGAGAGAAATGAGTGCCTGCATATACAAAAGGCAACGTCTAGGTTGGTACCTTTGATCTGTTATTTTGTTATCATCTATATGTTTTTTGGTATCATTCATCCCATTTTGGTATCATTCATTTTATTTTATTGGTATCATTCATCAATTATTTGGTATTCATGATTAGTTATTTGGTATTATTCATCAGTTATCTGGTATCATTCAACATTTTTTTTGTTATCATTCATCACTTTTTTTTGTTATCATTCTTTTTAAGTATGTCAACTATCCAACATAATGAAAGCATGAATGCTTTTTTCGATGGATTTGCCAATTCAAAGACATCACTCAAATAGTTTGTTTATTAGTATGGGGCGACACTACAAGCAAAGTACAAGAAGGAGACTGTGACCATGCCGGTGGAACCCTTGCATGACTCTCCTCCTACTGGGTGCGTGGAAGCACACGAGGAGACCCGATATGGTCACGGCGAAGATGGTGAATCCGGAGGAAAAGACTTAACCCAGAAACACCAAGGGAAGATAAGAAGGATAAGGAAAGGAGTCGCCACCTAGTCTTTTAATGGAAAGACGAGGAAAACCAAAAACACAAGAAAAACTAGGAAGCAAACAAGATGCAGAAAGCATGTGTGTGCTCCGTGTCTAATGGATAATGCACAAATGAATGCAGGCCAGAGAAAGGTTAAGGATTTTGGTTACGCATGGGGAAGGGGTTAGGCACCCCCATGCGCTAGAGAAAACTCGGTCTTTCTAGGTTTCCCTATTGTGAATGGTCTATGGATGTATGCTTGCTAATTCTATATGCCCATACTAAATATGACTGAAAACATGCCAAATCAAAGTGAAGAAATGAAATAAAGGAAAAGCTAATCCGAGGGTCAAATGTAGGCATGGAGAATGCTGTTTTACTGTATGCCCTTGGGTGATGAGGAAAATTGTGAAAATCGAGAAATTCTCGGGAAGTGTCTCGAAAATCAACAGAAATTGGAATAAATCCGAGAAAATCAAAAAGGGGAAAATAATCCTCATTCCTGGACAATGTCGGCTTTGTGAAGCCTTTTAATGTACGCCCTCAGGCGATGGAAAGCCAAAACAAATCTAAAGGCGAAAAATAGGGAGAAATCTGGGAAACAACGAGAAAACCAAGCTCGGAACAAGCTAGAAAAGCGTGCGCAATGCAAGGAAGGAAAGGCAAGAAAACTTGTGGGGAAAGATGTGAAAAAATGTGCAAAATGCATATGTGAATGTAAATAGTGAGAATTCTAGGGGCCTTTGTGCAAAAAACCCAAATTCTGATTAAAACTGATATTCTGAATCCCAAATCATCAAAAATACATAGGAAAACACATTCTATGCAATTATGAAGAAATCTGGGGTCCAATGTGCAAATATGTGCAATCCTAGTCAAAATGAAGTTTCCTAGGTGTTAAAATGCAATATTGCCACTAAAACATGCATTTAGAATAGTTTCAGTAGAAATTAGGGGTTAAAATGTAATTTAACCAGGAAAAACATGCTTTAGAGAAGTTTTCAATAAAATCCAGGGATTTAAATGAAAATAAACCAAAGAAATGTGTATTTTGGAAGGTTTTAGAAGAATATAGGGGCTTTTATGTAATTTTCACAAGAAAAAAGTACACTCCTAAAGGTTTCAGGAAAGTTCAGGGTCTTTTATGCAAAAAAAGTAAATTTAAAATGCATTAAAAGAAATCCTGAGGGCATTTGTTAAATTCTTAAACCTTGAAAACATTATTTTAAATGTTTAAGGGCGAAAATGCAATATTTTTAGTGAAAACTTTATTCGAATGATTTATGAGAAATGAATGGAGGACGTATTTGTAATAAAAGGACCTATGTGTAATGAGAAAAGGATCTGAATGTAAAGAAAACATAGTTTCAGAATTTCAATCAAAATAAAATTTTTTAATTTATTTTTTAAAAGGAAAAAAGAACGACGACCAGCGACGGCGGAGCTCTGCCGCCGACGACCACCGAAGGGGGCATAAAAAGCAGATTAGACCTCACGGAAAGCAAGAAGGAGGTGAGAGGAAATGATCCATCGGAGTGGATCCAAGATCAATCGGTAGGAACGAGCCTCCCACCTACATCGCCGTCGAGAAGCTTCGGTGACGACGTCGGGGAAGAAGGAGCTTCTGGAGGGCAGCGGCACGGCGATCTAGCGGTCGTGGAGGCCCCGGGGAGCGTCGGGGAGCTTCTTCCTTCCTCTAGGAGCTAAATGGAGGAGGATGGAGTGGAGGAGAGCTCCGCCGGTCGTCGACGGCTTCTTCTCCGGTGAGCGGTGTTGCTTTGATGATCAGGAGCTCGTTGTGCGATTCCAAGGGGTCCGGAGTGCTCGAGGCATGTTGTGGAGTGTTTCTGGAGGCTCGGAGGGGCTCGTAGCTATGGGAGGCGCCTTGTCCACCTCGGGCTGTGGTTTTCTTCTCTGGCGACAGCGGAAATGGCTTCTCCAGTGATCTTCGAGCTGAGCTATCTGGAGGCGATGGAGTGGTGCGCTAGGGAGAGGAGGAGCATGAGGAAGACCAAGGGAGGAAGATAGGATGCTACTAGGGGCCAGGACTGTGCCCTGGTCCACCCTCCCACCTATATCACCGGAAAATGACGATGGCAAGCTCCGGGGAGTGAATTGCTCGGAATCAATCCAGAAAGAGAGAGGGGAACCTAGGAAGCTACAAACAAAGCTAGAAGTGGTCAGAAAGGGGCGTACCTGGTCTGGCAGTGGGATCTTCTCCTTGCAGCTCGCCGGAATTGCTTCTCCCTCTCCACTGCGAGCTCCTCTCTCTTCCTGGGGCTCTCTCTCGGATCCCCTTTTTCTTCTCTCAGACCACTAGGCCACTATTTATAGCCAAGGAAGTCCACCAAGTCCTAACAAACCCATAACAATTTACTCCAACAAACTATAACTACCTAACAACTTCTTAACAACCTAACCAACACTTAAGCTTCTAACTAATCACTAACAAACTCTAACAAACCTTATAACAAACCTAAGGATGTTGAGAAAGTGGGCTTAAATGGGCTTTGGTGGGCCTAATGGGCTTTGGTGGACTTCATGGGCCTTGGTGGGCCTAATGGGCTTTGGTGGGCCTTCATGGGCTTAAGGGGCTTTGGTTGAATTAAATGAGGCCTTGGTGAATTAAATGGGCCGTGGTGAGCCTTCATGGGCCCAAGTGGGCTTCCATGAGCTAAATGGGCATTGGTTGAATTAAATGGGCCTCAACTGGGTTTTGATGGGTTAAATGGGCCTCCATGGGCTTTGGTTGAATTAAGTGAATTCAATTAGGGTTAGTGCATTAAAAGAAATCTTGACGGGGGAAATGGCTTCTCCGGCAATCTTCAAGCGGAGCTATCTGGAGGCGATGGAGCGGTGCACCAGGGAGCGGAGGAGCACGAGGAAGACCAGGAGAGGAAGATAGGATGCTACTAGGGGCTAGGACCGTGCCTTGGGCCACCCTCCCACCTATATCGCCGGAAAATGGCGACGGCGAGCTCCGGGGAGCAATCTGAATTGCTCGGAATCAATCCAGAAAGAGAGGGGAACCTAGGAAGCTACAAACAAAGCTAGAAGTGGTCAGAAAGGGGCGTACCTGGTTTGGCAATGGGATCTTCTCCTTGTAGCTCGCCGGAGGTAGTCGGAATTGCTTCTCCCTCTCCACTGCGAGCTCCTCTCTTCCTGGAGCTCTCTCTCGGATTCCCCTTTTTCTTCTCTCAGACCACCAGGCCTCTATTTATAACCAAGGAAGTCCACCAAGTCCTAACAAACCCATAACAACCCATTCCAACAAACTATAACTACCTAACAACTTCTTAACAACCTAACCAACACTTAAGCTCTAACTAATCACTAACAAACTCTAACAAACCTTATAACAAACCTAAGGATGTTGAGAAAGTGGGCTTAAGTGGGCTTTGGTGGGCTTCATGGGGCTTGGTGGGCTGAATGGGCTTTGGTAGGCCTTCATAAGCTTAAGGGGCTTTGGTTGAATTAAGTGGGCCTTGGATGAATTAAATGGGGCCTTGGTGAATTAAATGGGACTTGGTGAGCCTTCATGGGCCCAAGTGGGCTTCCATGAGCTAAATGGGCCTTGGTTGAATTAAATGAGCCTTCATGGAATTAAATGGGCCTCAACTGGGTTTTGATGGGTTAAATGGGCCTCCATGGGCTTTGGTTGAATTAAGTGGATTCAATTAGGGTTAGAGCTCATTGGTATTTGAAAGTTCAGCCATTACACTTTCAACCTGTAAAATTGGGAAATTGGGGTGTCTACAGAGACCCAAGTTAATTTTATATTTTTCCACAAAACACTTAAATATGTAACAAATTTTTACACGGAGCAACAACTAAGTGAAGTATATACAACTAACTTGTTTAAAAAGTGTTGGGAGGAATTGGTGAAGACTATATATTGTGAAACAATTATTTTGGATATCAACAATGAATCCTATATTTTCAACGTGAAGGAAATCACACTCAAAGACTCTCAAAAATAGCTAAGAGATATTACATGGTGAAGTTCTAAGATGAAATCCATAACTTTAATTGCATTTATAGGTCATTCCAATATTGTGGGAAACTCTATTATCATGCTCTGTCCATTCTAAAGAATCAAAATATTGATCAAATCCCATCTCAGTATCTAATGGATAGGTGAAGGAAGGACTAAATAAGGTTACATGTGAGGGAAACCCTATTACATTATGCTGCTAGCAGCAACACACTTGGTAGATCGAAGATATAATGTAGAAATGTATCAACTTTGTTGAAATAGGCGCTCTATCACAAGTCAAACATGTCAAAGATGTCTATGTGATATTGCATGGAATCAAACGTCTCACGATGTTGAAGAAGAATCAAACGCTAACAAATGAAACACTTGTGGGCAAGAAAGAATTATAAATAAAGATGAGCCCATTACTATAGCAGAAGGAATCAAAGATCAATGACCAATTAGATATGTAATACAGCCTCCATCCTTGCGGAAGTGTTAGTAAATATGGTGTAACGCCCCGATCCCGGGTACGCTACCAAATCACAGTATCCCAAGCATAATTACACAAAATTACAGAACAAATAGAACTGTAACTAAGGCTCACCTTCAGGATCACGATGTGCGGCTAGAAACTCCAATTCCTGCACTGGAACCCGGCTGCACCTGAAAACCAAATAGCACGCGTGAGTGACATCTAAGTCACCCAGTACGTGCCCCAAAACACATAACCACAAACAAAACTCGACAAAACTAAAAGAAACTCGTTTCTTAACATTTTGCAAAAACTTGGTTTTCTCCTTTGAAAATCATCCTTTCTTTTATTAAACAATCACTTGGGGATTCAATCCTAAAACCATATTCTTTTTCCTTACAAAACATTCCTTTCAAAAACCTTTTGGAATTCATTTTCCTTTTCCAAAACAATTCCATTTTCAATTTTAGGGATTTCTTCCCAAAACACACTTTTCAAATACACATTCTAACCAGATTCAGCCTAAAATACAATGCCCCATTGGGCTCAAAACCAAATCATAAACATTGGCTGGCAACTGGTTAAAACATTATCATTTCTTTTCAGGATTTTTAGGACCAATTCACAAGTCCAATCCTGACCAAACCACATTTCTCTTTCTTTATTCATTTCCACTTTCTTAACTGTTGTTACCTTGATCAGGGGTAACTTGGCACACAAGCAGTAGGTGAGGACATTCTTCCCCTACCTTCCTGCACTGCCGCGATGAGATTCCCCGTGTGGGATGTCACTGCCCCAGCCAACCAGCCTCAATTTCATTTCACAAGTGCACGGGGATACGTCTCTATCTGACGCCCCAGTCGGTGACCTGAACAACTAAGTCCAATGACCCAAGCTCAGCCTACACCGTCGGTGACCAAAACAACTAGGCTCAAAAGCCCAAGCTCAGCCTACACCGCTACGAGCTCGGTGACCCGAACAACTAGGTACAACTACCCAGGCTCAGCCTACACCGGCAATGACCCGAACAACTAGGCTCAAAGGCCCAAGCTCACCCTACACCAGTTCAAGCTCGGAAACCACAGTCTTTTTCATAACACATTATTAGTGTTCCATTTCAAAACTCTTTCCAATTTTCAAAACCCATTTTCCATTTCATTCTTTCCGTTGCAGGACTCTGTTCCTTGCAACACTTGACCCTCCACTGGGGTCCCAACTCAAGCCATCAAAACCACATTAAAACCATAAATTGGGTCTCATGCCCAAAACCACACAAAATCATCTTTGTAGGGTCAAAACCCAAAACCACACCCAAATCCATTTGTTTGGGATTCCACATGCCTCCATGTTGTTACACGGGGCAAACAACATTCACATAAACCTACCATACCATAACAACCACTTAACATTCATTAAAAATCACCTTTTAACCTTTAAAAGTCAGGGCAAAAACGGCATACCGAATTTTCAATTCGGTATATCGAATTTTCTTGTTTCGGTATACCAAAAATTTTCGGTATGCCGAAACCCCCTCTTTCGGTCGATCGGAAGATTTCGGTCTACCGAAACCCTACGTTCTGGCTTAATCTGCTAGGATTTCGGCATACCGAATAAATTTGGTATATCGAATTCCTCGCAGACAGGGCACACCCTGTTCCGTAACTACAGAAATCACCCAAAGTGGGAGTCCCGATCGGACCCTTCAAACATGCATCATAAATTTCCATAAAATCATGGGGTGTAGACCCTCAAGTCTACTTCAAAACCCCTCAAACCATTCATGATTTCATCAACCACACAAGAAGATATAAATTCGTAAAGGAAACATGCTCAGAATAGAACATTAAAACATTTAGGCATAACTCATCAAAACTCCCAAAATTCACACAATCTAGCATGATCCTTACACAAACACATCATTGAACTCATTTCCATCATTCCTACTATTTTTCTACAATTTTTCATGCATTTATCACAATTTTCATGCAATTAATCCTACTGTTAACAAAAC
>JAMKQA010247492.1:0-30505 GCA_024699735.1 Posidonia australis
TCTTGCAATAGTTACATTTAGCTAAGCCTTTATCACAAATATAAGTGAAGTGATTCCAAACATCTGAGGTATGTTTTCTTTTTTTCACAGAATTTTCAAAAGATGGTTCTTCTATCATTAAAGGAGAAACATTCAACTGAGTATTCACATCATCAACATTGGCATCAGACATTGTCTACATAAGAAAAAAAAGACATTCAAATTCAATTTAACATACAAACAATTTAACTGAATAGGCATTCAACATTCAAGTAAATATTCCTTGAGATGGCAAATATGATCTGTATGTAATGTTTTGCTGAAAAGTTGTTCAAGTAAATATTCCTTTGAAGAGAAAGTACAAATCAACAGGTTTTTTGCTAACAATGTTACTTTTTGAAAAGTAGTTCAAGTAAATAAACCTTTGAAGAGAAAGTACACATCTTGATACTGGCAGTGACAGGAAGAAAAGAAATAGAATACAAAATTCTACAATGAGCAGCATTGTTATGGTAAACACTAACCAAAAAATGAGGAAAACGTAAACACGACAAGAGCAAGATTTTCAAATGGGAGATCTATTGAGGACTACTCGCACCACTAGGCTATAATATTAATGAGGGAAAAAAAAATTGCACAGGCTTGTAATTATTTGGGAAATAACGAGCATGTTGTCTTCCTGTTAAGACACCCCAAACGGCCATACCAAAAATCTCACAAGGCATTACTGACTTCTTGAGCTGATGATATATTTATCATCTAGCATGTCTGCTTGTGGATCTTAGAAAAGGTTTACACAAAAAAAATCTTGCTCTCATTTTAGCTCTCATTTTAGGTTGTTGAGATCGACAACCATTACTAGAGACATCATCCCCAATTTTGTATTAACTTCATGTCCCAAATACACATATGACATCAAACAATACACATAATAATGTTAATGGTCAAGGACGGCGAATACCAGTAGGCGAATACGAGTCTGAGATCCGCAGACGGCGAGATCGGCAGCCGCAGACGACGAGATCGGCAGCCGCAGACGGCGAGATGGAGGAGGGAGAGGACTGAGGGGACCTCCGGCGAGATGGGCTTGACTATATCTGCGCCGTTGCTGTCTTCACTCTTAGGGAATGCGGACTGCGGATAGGGGCGGAGGGAGGTACGGGAATAGGGAAGTAGACACGGCGGCACGGGAATAGGGAAGTAGACACAGAGGGAGGTAGGATTTAGGACAACTCGCAAGCCCGCACGGCGGTACGGGAATAGGGAAGTAGACAGTTAGTGTAAAATAGTGTAAGTTATATATATATATATATACATATATATATATATATTAGCGGGTCCACGGGTCTAGGTTTTTTTAGACCCAGACCCGACCCAATAAGTGAGCGGGTCTAACGGGTCCAGGCCCACGGGTCCACGGGTCTGAAAATCAAGACCCAGACCCAGTGGGTCTAGACTCACGGGTCTAGGTCTAGACCCTACCCATTGCCGCCCCTACCTGCAATGCTGTCCTGGCCCTGACGCGGGCTTGGGCCGTGCATGTGGGCGGCGTGTGTCTTTTGGGCTAGAGCATGCGGGCTAGGTTTTAGGTTTTGGGCTTGATTAGGTGAGTGGGGTTTGGGTAATTAGGGTTTTCTAGGTTGGTTTAGGTTTATAGGCTTGATTGGGGAATCAAGGAAATCCAGGTCAGTCGTCCAATTACGTCCTTTACCGGGTCCATTTGCCAACATTGACTAGAAACTGAGATGTCTACAATTATAAAATGATTCACTACATAAAAATGCAGTATATAATGATCGTAGACAAAGTTGATCTTACACACAATGAAGAAAATTCAAAAAATTCTTTTTTCCCATGACCCATGGAGCTCTCCAGCTAACCTTTTTTAAAGTCTAATTAAGTAAATAACTTGGCATCATTCTCTCTTAAAAATAAAAATAACAAAAAAGACTTATCGATTGACAATTCTCTACCAAACGTAAGTACTGTGAGAAGCATAAACAACTGCCCTATGGGGACAAATCAAGCTCGTGGTCAATTTGACAACAATGAAAATGATGGGATCCAATCTACCATTGAAGTAACGTCAACTCGCATGCCTAGTTAGTCGTTTTCACTTAACATTCCCATTCTAGTTAAATATTAGCTTGTTTTTAAATCGGCAAGATATGAATAAGAAAAGTAAAAATACGTATAAATAATATTAATATTCTAATATTATTATTATTCAATTTAAAAATTATTTTCTTTTAAAGATAAATAGATATGTATAAAGAAGTATTCTGATTTAGGTAAAAAGTTGAATAAGTGTCGTAAAAGACATGTAGATCAATAGTACTCAACATGATTATTAACATATATATATATATATATATATATATATATAATTTAAAGTATACATACATCATATTATATATGTATTAATTTTTAAATTAAAAAATAAACATATCATATACATACATGTATTAGAATAACTTAACGGAATAATTTTATTCCACACTTCTCACAGAATAACTATTCTAGAATAAGTAAATCAGAATAACAATAAGAATTATTATTTTAAATTTATTTTTATTTTTATTTTTACAAAATTAAAAGGTAAAAAAAACGTAATTCGAAGTTACACAAGATGCTATTTCTGAAAGTTAAAAGATTCGACGAGTAGTACTCGACGGTCATTAGAAATATTTTATTCCATGAAGACTATGGTAACACGATACAAACAGCATTCCGTTCCAATTTTCCATTTTTATATAAGTGGGCATGAATTCTTTTCTTATTAAAAAAAAAAACATGAGAATCTTCCGCCCTATATTAGTGGTGCAACTTTCTCTCTTCAACCATAGACACGTGTAAAAGTACCCCACCATCTATCGACCGTGATGGGTGACAAACGACTGCAACATTTTTCTCTTTGCAGAAGTCACCTTGTAATGTGTATAATTAGCTATCTGAAATGCCTTTTCCTTTTATTTCATTGTCAGCCCAAAATTTCATCTCGATCTAATCTAAACGTGATTAAATCCTCAATGAATCTAATTATTGTAATTCATTCTTTTGTTGTAAGTTTTTGTATATTTTTTTCGTTAACGATAGTAAACTTATCAACTGATGTTAAATGAGACAATGTTTTTTTTAATGCCATTATGTGGTTAATATTACATTCTTAATGTTTCAATTACTATTACGTAGTGCGTTTTTTAATAGCATTGTGTGGTGTTAGATGATGCAAATTGGTGTTGTTGTATGGTAACTAAGACTATATGTTTGTTTGTGTAGGTTTTATGAAATACTTCAATACTTCAATGTCCTTATTGTATCATATGATTGATATTGCGTTGGATTGATTGAAAATATATAGATTTTTTATCCACATTAATCATTTAAATCAAATATATGCATTAAGTTTAATGCAAGTATTTGTTTTTATTTGTGTGGCCTCATTCTCCATTTTATTTGCATGGTTTTTAGGATGATGAGAAGTAGAAAGTTAGTTCAGTGGAATAGATGTTCTCATGTTTCATCTTGAAATTAACGTTTTTTTATCTTGTAAGAGATGAGTTATTTTTTCGTTTTTTTTTTTTTTTGCAAAAATCCTTTTAAAGTTGTAAGACTATTATTATTATTGTGTAAATTCAAAAAACATGAAACTTTGAATATAGTCAATATTTAGAAGAAGAAGAAGAAGTTGTAGGTCATCTATGGCTACACATGGTTGTTCATCCTATTTTCTATATTAAAAAAAACAAATTACAGTACATTTTAATGTATTTATTGCTCTATAACATACTCTAATTTTGAACTTTTTTGGAGTTTTTTCCTATTAATTTAATGTTTTTAATTTTATCTCTTGAAATTTACAAAACTTTAAAAATGGGATGCATAAAACAATTTCGAAACAAATGGAGGGGCATGTTTGCAAACCATCTGATAAGAACACGACGACAAGATCCGCCACCTCCGCCCAAAACCAAGCTCAATACCCAGTCGCCTTCCAATTCTCTCCCGTCCTCCTCCACGTCCACCTCCACCTCCTCCTACTACAAGAAAACCCAAAAAAAAACCCTAGAATTTTGCTGCTTCCGGCGTTGTTGTTGTCGCTGCGAAAATGAACGAAGCCGATGTCAGCAAGCAGATCCAGCAGATGGTGCGGTTCATCCGCCAGGAGGCCGAGGAGAAGGCCAACGAGATCCAAGTCTCCGCCGAAGAGGTACTGTCCTGTTTCGTCGACAAAATTGCCTTTTTCCCGGCGCTAATCGATCTGGTGTTGTGCTTGTGTTGGTGATCTTGGTTTCCGACCGTCGAATTCTGACGTTGTTGGATGAGGAGATCGATTTGTGATTTGTATTGCCCAGGTCGTAATCGGAGATGGGCCATTGATTTCAATGGATTGGACCACACAACAGAAATAGTAGTTAATGGAATCAATAAGTTGACCCTCAAGTTGTTGCGCACCTTGCACATTATTTTTTATTTGTTTTGGTCTTGTTCTTTCTTGTCTTCCTTGTAGGAATTCAATATCGAGAAACTGCAGCTCGTTGAGGCGGAGAAGCGGAAGGTTCGACAGGAGTACGAGAGGAAGGAGAAGCAGGTCGAGATTCGTCGGAAGATGTGAGATTGTTGTGTTCTGTATGTCTTTGTCCAGGATGAGAAATGATAGGCACCTATTACAACAACAACAACAACAACAACAAATTCTATACGTTTTAATGTTTCAAATATAGCTGTTACATACTGAGAAGCATGTTATGGTTGGTTTCAAAAGCTATTCACCCCATGCTCCTTAAAATTCAGAATGGTTCTCTGAATCCATCTCAGAGCACTTAAATATTGCTTCAAATTTCCGTACATGGTATGTAGAAAGAAGGAAATGTCTAAGTCTACTATACCTCTCAATTTCTTCTTTAGGGCGACCTTTCAAAAGTTTTATCTTATGAAAAAAAGGTGTGATGGGTAGTGAACTATCCTTCCTGTTATCTCTTTCTGGGATAAGATATAAAACTATCCTCCCAGTTGACTGTAATATTTTTCTGCCCCTAATGTAATTTTCTCTGCCAAGTATCAAGCATTCTTTACATATTTCGGAAATCCTGTGTTGAGGATCTATGTGCTTAAGCTTATCAGCATGTTGAGCATTGATTGATTCCTTGGTTTGGGGTGATAATATTTCTGTTATTTGTAATCTCTTTATTCAATTAACAGTAGTGGATCTTTGGTGATAGCTGTTACTGCATTTGGCTGATCTTTACTTTGTTATGGTCTGTTTCCCTCTTTACTAATATGATGCTCTTCTGTCTCAGTGAATATTCTATGCAGCTGAATGCCTCACGTATAAAAGTATTGCAAGCACAGGATGATCTTGTAAATTCCATGAAGGAGAAGGCTGGCAAGGAGCTTCTTCATATTTCTGATGATTCAAGAGCTTACAGCAAGCTTCTCAAGGACTTGATTGTTCAGGTGCCTCAGTGAGGTCCCTTTTTAATTAAAATTGGAATTCTTAAGTTCTTTATGAACTTATATTGAACCAAAAGATGTTTGTTTTATTGGAAGTTAAACATTCATATGAAAAAATGGCTATTTTGTTTTCAACTTTGTTGATCACTTGTTGATTCAACTGGCCATTTCTTTCGTCTATTAGTAATTATTAGCATCATCTGATTGTTGATTGTTTAAGACTTTGACCAGGTTTCTTTATTTCAGAGTCTGCTACGTCTAAAAGAGCCATCAGTATTGCTGCGATGCAGAAAAGTTGATCAGAATCTTGTGCAATCTATTTTAGAGGAAGCAAAGAAAGAATATGCAGTCAAAGCAAATGTTCAAGCTCCAACAGTAACTGTGGACGACCGTGTGTATCTTCCACCGCCGCCTAGCCAATATAGCGATCATGGTCCTTATTGGTATACTATTCATGCTTGTAAATTGTAATGATGTGCTTGATAAGTTTATATATCTGAAATCTAATGAGCAAATTGCTATGCCATAGTTAACTTTTGATCTTCATGCCATAGTTAACAAAATGCAAGAATAATAATTTCATGGCATGATTAAATTTTAAAATCCTTTAGATGACGTACTTTGAAACCTTGAATTAGAGAAGCTCGCATGTCCAGATCCAGTTGGGCCTTCTTTGGTTATTGGGAATTATTTTTTAGTCAGGATGTACACCATGAAACTTATGATAATTTTTGTTAAAATAAATGGATCCTTATATGAGTCTTTGTGTTATTCATTTATTAGATTACTTATAGGTTAAGTATGCGTTCTCCTATATACAAGAGATTGTAATTATTTGTTATGAATAATACATAATTCTCCTTCCATCTGTTATGGTATCAAAATAAAAAGAAGAGAAAACCCTAGCCATTAAATTGCTATATTGTCGTCGTCAACCATGATCGACGAGGACAGACTCGCCAAAAAGTCCAATACTGCCTTCTCTTCTAGAATTTTTTTTATCATGACCTGGTCGCTACTCATCTGCCACCTGTACATCGTCGCTACCATGCCACTGGCATTCCCTTGCTATAGCACGCTTTCCAACTACGGTGGCCCTTGAAAATCTCCCTCATCTAAAACTAGATTTGCCACTGTGAGGCCTAGATTCGACCTATGCCACTGCCATCAAGCCTAAAGAGAAAGGGATAGGGACAGAAATGGCCGAATCCTATCGGAAGCATCAATCCCGTTAGCGACTTCGACGGCATGTCATTTCTTATTTGACTCCCTTGTGATCTTTGGATCATGATGCTCTTCGTAACTCTCGACGTTGTCTCCATTACTGTTCGCCCATCTCTCCCATCTCTCTCTCATCTCCATTCCAATGGTGCCAGAGGCAATGAAAAAGCCTACTACCATCCCCTCCCTTGGAGGAGGAATTGACGGTGGTGGAAAGGCTCTGGTGGCGGGGAAGAAGCCGAAGGTGGAGAAGAATCTTCCCTTAAAGGATGGTTGGGCGTCATCAGACAGGAGGAAGGAGGAGAAGAAGAACGAGAAGAATAAAAAAAAGGGAGAAGAAAGAAGGAGATTAGATTAAGATTTAAGTAATATTTGCATTTCAGTTTTAAGTTTTTTTGAAATTGTAAATATTACCAAAAAGACATTAAAGGTTTTAATTTACAAGAAAATTTAAAACTTTCCACATTTGCTACTTCTTACTTACCTTATTAGCCACTACTTGTCTACTTGTGTTGTTGACTCTTCTGTTTGGTGCGTGGATGGGTCTAAGGCTGTATCAGTGCCTTTGGTTTACCCGTTCTTCGTTGTTGTGCCTTAAATACATGCTGTCCTCCAGTTATTGTACCGATTTTGTAAAAATCAATCTTGTACGTGCCTAATTTCATTACTATTGTTGTGTATCTGCTTGTTTGTTACTATTACTACTACTGTCATTCCTTCTAAATTATATAGTTCTGTGTTGTAACAAGTTGAAATACTCTAGTTTGAGAAAAAGTATTAGAGTAAATGAATCCTTACATAAATCTTTGTGTTATCTATTTATTAAATTACTTATAGGTTAAATATGTGTTCTCTTATATATAAGAGATTGTAATCCTTTGTTATAAAAATACATGATTCTCTTTCCATCTAACAATTTTTTTGTTCATCTCGCCGTTGTACCCATGTTAATATGACTAGACATATATGTGAGTTATAAATATGGTCCTATACATCTGTAACACATTGTCATTGTTTTCACTACCACAATTGACATTCTTTGCCACAATTGTTGCTTCAAGTTTTTTTTTTATACTCTATGTAGCACATAGATGCATAGGTCGATATTATACTCCACTCTTTTTGAGTTTAAACAAATGCAACATTTTTGGAAATGTTCAATTTGTTATGTAATAGATGGAATTAGGCTCTTATTTCATTTAACAAGGTGCTGGTAAAGAAAATGGTATTATGTTGAAGAGGCAAGTTGTTTATGTTAATATATGGAGGCTTAAATTTTTATAACTCTTTGGGGATAATTTAAGGAAACATATAATGACATCGAACATTGATGTGGAGAGGGTTCTTTTTCCTTGAAAGGTGGGAGCCTTCTTGGCCTTCATGGGTCTTCTTCGTTGATGGTTTTCTTTATTGTTTTTCCTAATTTTTGGAACTTGGTTAAATCGTACATATTAACGTTTTAAGAGTTGTCAATATTCTTCTCGAGGGTTTTGGTATCAGTCTTGTAATTGCACCTTTACATAATTTAATTAAACATGTGCAGTGAGCAAGGTTTTAAATGTCAACATCGATTTTGATGGGACTTCAATTTGACAAAAATAAGAAACATATTGGACTTCGATGGAAATTTTGGTGGAAACACGATAAATTTACGCAACTATACAGAAGTAGTCAAAAATTTCGAATTTCGATTTGATACTCCAAGATAAGCGAAAGTAAGCAATAATATACATGTAGGATTACTTAAATTTAATTTCTAGACATGTATCATGTTAAAATGCTACATATACTTAATACAAATGTGTTGAAGTATTAAAAAAAACTTAAAAAACCTAATAAATGTTAAAAAATGAAAGTGCTTATAAAAGTTACCTTATATATACTTAATACTATAAAGAATGTCTTGGTTCATTGAAATCTTATTGTTGTTGTTATTCAGTTATGTTGTAGTTACGATAAATTTGTTGAATTTAGAACTCTCCACAACATGTAGTTGTTCCAATATGTAGGATTGTAATATGTTTGGTATTCTTTTAGTGGATATTGTGGAATAAATACTGGTTAAGGAATTCTTTAAGTTTGTTAAGGTTATTACTCATATTTTGTTGATGGTGATGCATAATTGAATAGAGAGCAGATATCTTATTCGCTTTGTTGGCTTGAAGCGTTGAAAATTAAAGTTGTTGTCTACTTACTTTCAAAGTTATAACCTGATTGTCTACAAGAATCATCTCCAAAAAAGCTATAATAATAAGGATCTGTAGGATCACAAATGCTCAAAGAGTCAAGTGACTAATAAACTTTCCTCGTATAATTGCTAAAAGAGTTTGAATCTCTTGCTGTGTCTTTATGATGTCTTCTTCTATAATGATATGACAAGGATTCAGTTCCATGATATTCATCTTGTGTTGCATGTGTGATTGCATCTTTTCCTGTAAATGGGTTAAGTGGCCTTTTAGTTTCTCCTTGTGGTTCTTTAATTGTAAGTGGAATTTCATCGCCACCACCATCGCTTTCATCATCATATGGTTGTTGTGTAGAATCATTATCTGTCTCACCCCTTAGATTTGGAGTTCCACCACGAGAATGCTCCGATGAATTGATGTATTTTTCATTGACGTCCATTTCATTAGCAATTTTACAATTTGGTTGATTACTTTCTTCATTTAATATTGGTTCTCTATTTTCTTGTAACCATTCAAATATATGATTATCATCTTGTTCCTCATTATATATATATGTAAGATCAATTGGATCGAATTGGCCTTTATCTTCTCCACATTTGAGATGTTTTATTCTCAAGCTCATGTTATAATGTACGATGACTAAGTTATTCAACCTTGTTGTCCTTAATTTATTCCTTTTCTTTGTATGAATAAAAATGAACCCTAGTTTCTTTCACAACCTGATGTTAATGCTCGCTTAGAGAGAATGTTTACTGTAATTTTTCTCAAATTTGAAGCACATGTTCCGTTAAGCATCTAGAAATATGATTTTTAGTTATTATTTATCATATTATTATTTGAAGTTTTATAGTAAAAGTAATGCTATTGCAATAATTTACTTGGACTCATCGTGTCACCAGAAGCAATTGTGGAGTGATCTCTAAATGAGAGAAGGTGATCTTGAAGTATTTGATCTCATTTAGAGTTTGTACTTCAACGTCAACACTTGGCTTCAACTTTCTAATCGCAGTTTTTAATAATGCCAGTAGATTAGAACAATTCCTGATGTCATGAGTGTAGTGGAATTAAGCATTCAAATAATATGATATATTGAGAAGAAGTCATTCAACAATTGTGATAATATATATGAGTGTTTCTTAAAATGCTTATTAGTTTCATGCAAAATATGATGAAGCATCTTATTCCATGTTTTGTATGATTCTTCAATATGTTTTTAAGATCTAGGTGTTGTATCATTCATAACATCTTTCATCAAACGCATTGCTTCATACAAGAAGCCTATGGTAGATTTCTTATTTCCATCTACCAAACAAAGGACTATCGGAATTGGTTTCATCCTCCCAAAATGATATGTTATTAAGTATTACATTGATTTTTCTACCAATTAGGCTATCCATCTCGTAATACTTGTACCACATTTGAGAATTAAATATATATTTTAATCCATTTTTATTATCATGTATACTTTGAAGTGCATTGTAATTGATGGCAAATCGGGTGACTCATGGACAAATCAAATCATCATCGTAATACTTAGGTGACCTTATAAATGACAATATGTGAGAGTAACTGTAAATGAAGTTGATTATAATCCTTGCATCCCTTATTATCCTCTGTATCAATTTCGTCTTTTCAAAATCTTTAAGCATTAGATCAATACAATGAGCTACATATGGTGTCTAATAGATTTCATACTTAGACATGATTTTTTATGAATCTTTTTATAATTACTGCCATTATCAATAACAATTTCAATTACATTTTCTTTTCCTACTTGTTTAATCATTTTATCCATTTGCTTATAGACATACTTGCAATCTCTAATAACATCGGAAGCATTAATAAACTTCAAGAAAATAGTATGATCATTACAACAAGTTATGAAGTGAATGATCTGTTTTCTAGTTGTATTTGTCTGACCATCAAATATGATAGTTACCTCATAGATTGATTATTGTTGTTTTAATCTGTTCATGTAACTTTGTAATTCTTCTTTTTTCTTAATTGAGGTACTTGTTTATTCTTTCATAATCTATTGGTGTTTGAACTCCAGTGCCTTCTTTTGCTGCTACATTAAGTATATGTTACACATAATGTCCCTTTATAGTATTCGTCAGGATACTGTTGAAGACATATACTTTGCCACAACTTGTTCAACCCTCTCTCTTACATTTTCAAATATATCTTTAATGACCTTTTGCCTTGACTTCTCTTCTTGAATTGTAGTTAGATCTGGATTGTCGTATCATTGACTATTTGTTCTTAACATTTCAGTAATATCTTTGCTTTTATTTTTATGTGAAGTACAAATACCATAGTGACTTCTACTTCCACTTCCACTTTTAAGAGGGATACTATCCAAATCATGGAACTTTGGAGTTGATACATGTTCCATTCATTAGTTCTTGCTCTTTTATACATTACTCGTTCTTTGGGTTTTTCATAATTTGGAGGATGCACCGTATAATCTTTTGAGATTATTGACGTCTTTCATATTCTTTATTGAATAAAGTGTTACTGAACCTTTCTTCTCCGACCTTCTTTTCTTTTTTTACTTTTGTGTCCTTTAGCAATGTTTTCATTTGATCACGGACTACAGATGAACATAACTTGCATTTATTAATATTATTGTAGCCTCCAACAAGGTGTAGCTTCAATCTTGTTCTAACCCCATCTATTATTTTCTTCTCATGATATTTATGTCTAGTTTTTTGTTTGTTTCCATCAACGAGATCTCCATGCAATCAATCAGGATCATTAGATTTAAGTGGAATACGGTCTTTACCACTTTTAGGTCCATCAAAGCCAAAGGAAGACTTTATGAAGTTGAAATAAGAAAGTTACATGGGATCAATTAGATTTAGTTTCTACTTATTTAAAAAAAATCATAACTTTTAGAGAATTTTGATTTTGATTTTTTAATTTTTATTTCCAATGATTAGCCTTTTAAGTTTTTCATGATTTTTAAAATTTTATTTCCAATTTTTAGATTTTAAAATTTCTCTGATTATTTAAATTTAATTTCACATTGTCATGATTTTTATTAGCTTCTTAAATATTTATTGATTTTTTAAAATTTTATTTCCAATTATTAGTTTTTTAAAATTTTATTTCAAAATATCATGATTTGTAATAGCTTCTTAAATATTTACTGATTTTTTGAATTTCATTTCGAATTATCATGATTTTTTTACTAATTTTTAAAAAATCACTAAATAAATACCTAAGGTCAAAAACTTTTGATCTAGATCTTAGATCCACAAAAACTTGGTATATTTCACATATATGTTAGATCTAGACTTTAGATCTAAAATTTATTAAGCCTGTATATTTTCTGGCATTGCTTTTTTTTCATTTTTTTCTATGATGCTAAAAAGGAGGAAATTGGTGACCTTTGCCTTAGATTTAGGTCTTAATAGGTGAGAACCTAACACACAACATGGCAGCAGTATAAGTATTAGATCTAGGTCTAAGAACCCAAGTATGCAAAGGTGAACCCAGCCGTGGATCACCGAGGAGGAGAACCGGAGCACGACAGAGGTTGAAAGTGACCAACAAGGATGAGGAGGAGGACGACTGGAGTGTGACAGCAGCTACTGCAGCTTGAACCTAACTCAGCAGCAACAACAACCGAGGACTCGCCAGAGCACGGCAGCAGTAACAGAGAATTCTAAGAGGATTGTAACACTGCAGGAGGTGGAGAGAAGAGCAAGAGTTGATTGGGTACTCCCGTGTTGACAGTATCGGCATTTATACTCCTGTTTCGAGGCAACATGGTTGACTGAAAAACAAAAAGCTCACCATTTTGGTAGTACCAATATGTATAAGCGAAATTTTGCTGATACACACCGAAATTCTGAACCTTGGTGGTGAGAAAATTAGAGATTTTAGGCCGATTCATCTGTGGAGTGCGTTTATAAGGTTAAGTCTTATTGAACTGCTTGAAGCCTTCAATTCATAAATTAATTCCTCATTTTTACTGTGTTTTGTAATAATGTTGGCTTGTGTTTTTTTTTTGTCATGAAGCCCTGGTTTTGTTTACAAATTGGACAATGAAGATACGTGTGGATGAGGGATGACTTGGATAAGATTGTGGAAAGTATTGGCTTGGGGCTAGATAGTGTAAACGTATCCTATTTTTATTGTTCCTTTGCATCCAGGTGTAGTTCACCTTGGTGACAGTTGTGTTTGATGCTACTAGTAGGCATGCTTGGAAACCTTCCTGTGTTTACTAATTACTAATTTCTTTTGCATGAGTCCTTGGTCAGGATGGGACTGTACCAATTGGAGATTCTCCATCAAGTACTCAGATTTTCCTTTGCACACTTACTAGGTTGGATTTTTTATATTGGATAAAGCCTTTTGTGGGGGTCAAAAGGTTGATCTTTTAGAGATCCAGGTGAAGTAGGATGCTTCCTTCTCAGCTTGGATTGAGGCACTGCTGAGTTTAAGATGTTGTCTAATGGTCCTTACTATTTTCTCTAGTTGCACTCTGAATTTTCCTTCGTTGCTCAACACTTAATGTGGCGACTTTGTTGTTTGTTTTTTGGTTCTCATCGCCTCAATAAGATTTTCCCATTGATTTCGTTTTTGTACTTTTTCAATAAGTTTCCTTTCATTGACTGTTAAACAAAAAGGTCAATCTTTTAGGGTGTCCATCTTGCTTTTGTCATGGAATGATTTAATATCCCCCTATTTGCCTTCTATCCATGTTTCACAGCCAAATTTGTGGTGTTAAAGTTGGAACAGTTGAATATAGTGTTCTTTTGGAAGTGTTACAATTAACAAACACAGGTTCCTGAACTTATCAACTCATATTGTTATTTAGCACCCAGATTTGTGTTCTATCACAACGACATGGACTGATGGACACAACAGGGTACAACATGTATCAGGTGTTGCAGCTCTTGGGCGTGCTTCACAAATCAAATTGACTTGTACTTTATGGGCCACATATTTTACAGGAGATTCTTGTTGTAAACGATGTTTTAAAATAATGTGGTTTCAATGTCATAATTCTATCTCACAATTGCATTACATTAGCCCCTTTTTCTTCTTGAAGGGATGCTCCACTATATTAGCTGGCAATTGCATTATGTTATCTCATTATTTGTGCAATAGCATTGATAAACGGTAACTACATCTAACAGCTCCGGAGGGGTTGTATTGGCTTCACAAGATGGGAAGATCGTTTGTGAGAATACATTGGATGCAAGATTGGATGTTGTTTTCAGGCAAAAGCTACCTGAGGTATGTTTTATATTTTCCCTATAAATTGAAAAAGAAAATTCTTGTTTCCTTTAAGCAACTTCTGTATCATGTTTGCATTTGCTTGTCAAATTTGTTTTTGGTTATGGAATACTTGTGGTTTGATCTGAATGTTAGCCAGATCTCTGTCAGCTCATTTAGGTGAAAAACCGAAAAGAAGTAAAGGTACTTGAATAAATATCACCTTTAATTTGCATCTCCATTGTAGAATCTGCATAATGCAAATCTCTACCCTTTATTTTATGATATTGAATAAAAGTCCTTCGGTTACTTGAGTTGCTACTAGGGGTTGTTTTTGACTGAATGGTTGGGGTATTACAGTATACTAGTGGTCTGATCTGCTTGTTAGCCAGATATCTTTAGGTGAAAAGATAAAAAGAAGTTAAAGTATTTGAATAATAATACTTTTAGCTTGCACTTCCATGGTTCCATTTACGCAGAGCCCACGCCACAAATCTCAGTCCTTTATTTTATGATCTCAAATGGCACTCTCAAGGTTGCTTGAGTTGCTAGTGGGAGTTTAAAATTTTAAAATGCATTTGACAGTGTCAGCAGAATGGTATTTTCCTGATATTTGTCCAAGTGCAGTCAAAACATTCTGGCAAAATTCTCCTGCTAAAGGGCCCTTCATATGTTGGTCCTCTACAAACCTAAAATAAGTATCTTCAAAAAGAAGAAAAAAAAGCCTAAAATAGTTTATAAGATGAAGTATACCTTTTTGTATTGTGTTTGTGTCATTTATCCAATGGAAACATGTGTGGTTGGTATTTTTTGGCTCTTGGAATGGTCCAGCAGAATCACTGAATTAGTTATTGACTATTATGGTTAGAAATTGGTCACTGATGTGTTGGAAATTTGGAATAGGCTGTTGGCTCCATACCAAATTTGTGGGAACTGTCTTCTAACATGGAGGTTGATTGAGTCGGATAGCTGGTTGTATAACCAAACTTTTCCAAAAGGCATCTATGGTCTATATTTTTTTATAAGTTGCTGTTGACCTCCGTTTTTTTTTTAAATCATGGAAACCCTTCCCCACCAAAATTGACAAACAGATGGTAGTGGAAGGATCCATGGTGATATATTAGACTCCACATGATATATGACTGAGTAAATAAGGGACAAGGGATTTTTCCTGAGACTCAAGTAGTTCTAAGCTTTATCCTTTTACTCCCAACCGGCAACCGCCAAACCATATCCTTGTGGGTACCTCTTGTTTGATTTGATAACAATGATAGATAATCTTGCACAAAAGGGATTCAGCTCAAAAGTCCGACTGGGATGATGAAAAAACAATCTTGTTCCTTCGATTTGCATAGAACTTGCAGTCGTTCTACCTTCATTTTTTCCTTTTAAGCCGATACTTCAAATGATCATATTTCTATACGAGTATCATTTTCTATCCATTTTCCTCAGGGAAAAAATGGATGTGCATCTCATCATAATTAAACAACTATTTTACCTGTTAACTGTTTAAAAAATGTTCCTTCGCAGATCCGAAGTCGTCTTTTTGGTAAAGTTTGAGATCAGACTTTCATCTGCAGGGCATCAGAATAAAAGATCTGTGTCTTTCTTGTGCTGATCAATATGCTTAGAACTTTGGATTATTTTTTATTGTCAAAATTTCTTCGTAAATGAGTATGTCTTTTTTGGTTTGTTATATCTTTTATAATAAAGCTTTAAGCTGATGTTGAACCTCTGTTTTACGTACTTGAGATTTTACCAACGAAGGCACGGGTTACAAACATTGTTCTTGTATTTAGGTCATAATGAATGTAATTATGGCTACGTTGCTGTTTATTGCTTCTTTGATGAAATGCACATGTTATACTCACCTGTTTGGAAGTCCTTAATTTGAGTTTTATAGTTTTTAATAGGTTGACAAGATGTATGGCTTGAGATGGAAATCGTAAGTTTACTGGATTTTATTGTATGGTAAAATGTAGGTTAACCTGTACAGAACTATCTGAGAGGAACAAATATGTTTATTTCATTTCTTTTTGAGATTCTATCTAACAAATTGAGAGATCACGAGTAGGGACAAGCAAGGTTCTACTGAGGAGGAAATCAAACAGGATGCATACAGCAAATTATGTCTACAATCAGTTGATCATGTGGTACAGCTTTCCTGTGGTTATATAGGTTGGGAGGTTGAATTCCAGGGTCATCAAAGATACGTATTATTATGCATAATATCCAAAATTCGTACTATGGAATAAATATTATTATGCATAATATTAAGTGGTATAGCTTTCTTGGGGTTTCATTTCTTTTTCCGAATGGTGGTGTCTTGATCTTGAACCGCAGTAGGCGGTGTCGAGCCTGGAGCCTGGAGATTATGACTTGCTGTGAGCAGCATGCCTACGATAATTGATCCAAGTGCTCCTTTACCCTCCAAAGAGGGCGAAATACTTATATGTCAATGAGGAAAAGCTAGTGTTGCTATTGACCACGTAGTTGTATGTTGTCAAATAGAATGACAATGAGGAAAAGCTAGTGTTGCTATTGACCACGTAGTTGTATGTTGTCAAATAGAATTCCACAAAAAAAATGAAAAAACAAAGGCTCCAACAAATTTCAAGTATTCAGTTTCAGTGATAAGATACAAGGCCTTACTTTACATCTCAAATTGTATTATATACTCTCTTTTGTTGTCCAATAGTAAGGCTAATCGATATTGGCTACTAGCTACTAATCATTCTCGAAAAATGAGAACCTGATGAAGAGCAAACTTGTGGATGGACACCGTCTCCTACAAAACCTTGATCCTCAACTCTTCTTTCCCCGACATTGCTTTCTCTTTTGAAACTAAAACTACTTTAGACCAAGCCTTCAAAATCTCTCTCTTTGTAACGTTCTTCATTTTTTGTAATAATTTAAATAAATTAAATTACATAAAAATAAAGCTAAACAGTAATATCTAAACAACTAGAAATCTGTGTGTGTAGCTACAAGACTTTGGAGTATGTATATTATGCAAAATCTACCTACTCGTTTGCACTTGTAACCTAAAAATCACGAAGAAAACAACATAAGTGACAAGTCATCTAGTACGTATCCCACAAAATGACAGAATACAAAACTATAACAATTTTCCTTTAAAACTATTTTGCAATCATTTCCTCTAAATCCACCGAAACCCAGCAACTCAGGCTTAACAGGTCGAAAACCACGAAATGAAGCCTTACCAGGCCCAAACCACAAGAAACACAACCCACACCGGCCAAACCACACAGGCGAAGGCTCTACCAGCACAAAACACAAGCAAGACCCTCAATGACCAAAACCACATACAATGAGTCAAGAAACCCGACGTCAAGTAACCAACTCTAGTTATAAGCAGCCACCAGGGTGCACTACACTGTCATGGTGAAGCTACTCTATGCAGGAACAATTATCATCCCGCGATTCTCTTGCCTGGAGAACTCTCACAAAGCCAACCCCACTTGGGAAGGCAGTCTTGTCTCTCAGGACGTTACCAGCTACGGGGCACATGTCTCACCCACATTGGCTACCACAAGGGATGCCTCCTCACGGCGTCCTCCATAAGGTACTTAGGAGGGAGTTTCATACCTCCACACCCGACAACACCAGAACATCAGTGCTCACAATGACAGTAGGAGTACACCTCAATCTGCGACATGTCACGAAACACCTCAATCCGCGGACCACAACCCTAGTCTCGAAACAACAGTCAAGAAGTCTCATACCTCCAAGATCGATGAATCTTTGCCTCAGGTATCTAGGCTCCTGACCTCAATCTCGGTAACGCGTCTGACCATTTAGCAAGTGTTGTCACACCCCTTGGTCTAAATAGTACGGCCCACGGTCTCTCGACTCGCACATAGAAAATCAGAAAAGTCATTTCTAAAATGGGCCATCTCATTCCTTTGAAATCTATTTTCAAAAATCATTTTATATTGAAAAACTCTTCCAAAATCTCTAAAAGACGAATGCATCAGGCGTCCCACAAGACCACCACTGATGGCCCACAATCCCATATCAAACGGGAAAAATAAATCAATTCGAAAAATCCTTAAAAATCATTTCTATAAAATCAACTAGGGCCTGATTCGGCATGTCATTTTGAAATGACAGACCGAACTAGGCTCAGGGCACCAGAACAGTCAATCGAAAATCAAATCGGACGTTCGAAAATCCTTGGTTCAATAGACCAAACTGGATCTAACGGTCAACACTCAAGACATGAAACGATAGATCGAAGGAATTTGAATGACCGAACCAGAGCCAAGATGACTAAAATTAATAGAAAAAAGACATACCGAAATGGCTCGGTATGTTGTTTTCTGTGAAACCAGAAAATGGTCCCAAACCTTTGTCCAATTCTTTTCCCAAATGAGAGTGAGGGGTGGACCTGCAAAACAACTATAATAAAATCCACATAAAACATATATTGTAGGGGAGGAGCTCTCACCAGGCGACTGCTGCAACCACCGGTGACCCGTGACCACTCCAGAGCTTCCTCGACCTCAAGGAACCTCCCTAGAGCTTCACCGCACACCGCCGTCCATCCTTAGGCACACCAAGCAAGGGAGGAGAAATGGAGGGGAAAAGAGATGGAGAGAGGGAGTGAGTGGGAGAGACGAGAGAGAATGAGTGGAGGGAGAGAGAGACGGAGGGAGGAAGAGGTGGTGGAGGTGGAGGTGTGCTTGAGAAGGGAAGGAAAATGGGTAGGAAAAGAGGCAGATGGAGCTACTGCATGGAGAGGGTGTCTCAGGCTTAAAAAGCTACACAAGGAGTAAGGTGAACGTGTGCATTCTCACCAACACCGCCTCACCTATCAGCCACACACACCTTCGCACAACATAACCACTCACCCCCAATAATCGGCTCACACATGGACCCACACATGGGCCCACAAGTATGCCACACACATAATGTTACCCATGCACAGTTCCAACTACACGGAGACAAGCACAGGAAACACACAAATAGTAGCTAGTTCGCGAGGCCTAAGCTCAAAAGCCACAAAATCACACAAATGGACTTCAAGACAGTAACACTTTTTACAATAAATTCATTAAAAAAGTAAATAATTACAAAATAAATTTACGAGTATTACACTCTCTCTCTTTCCTCTCCCCAACCATCACATTGTCCCCTCTCTAGGCCTCTCTAGCCGCTCATGTCTCATCTAGAGTGAAAATTGTAAAATTGCATGTCAATATGGAAAACCAATTAAATCCTCTTTCAAAATAAAAGACATGATTTCTACTACTAAATCTTTGGAACTAATTTATATGGATTTGTTTGGGCCTAATAGAACATTGAGTCTAGGCGGTAAAAGATATGTTTTTGTCATTATTAATGACTTTTTATGTTTTACTTGAGTTATTTTCTTAGCAAACAAAAATGATGTTTTCTTTGAATTGCAAAAGGGTACAAAATGAAAAGGGTTTAAAAATCATTAAAATAAGAAGTGATTATGGGGGAGGGGAGAATTTGAAAATAATGAATTTGAGAACTTTTGTGAAACAAATAGTTTTGAACATAATTTTTCCTCTCGAAGAACCCTTCAACAAAATAGGGTTGTTGAAAGAAAAAATAGAACCCTCCAAGAAATAACTAGGACCATGCTTTGCGAAAGAAATTTGCCAAAACATTTTTAGGCTAAAGCTGTAAACACTTCTTGTTATATTTTGATTCAAGTTTTGATTCGACCGATTTTAAACAAAATTCCATTTGAGCTTTGATTTTGCAAAACTCCTAGAATTTCTTAATTTAAAGTTTTTGGGTGTAACAGCTTTATTTTAAACACCAAGGACAATTTAGATAAATTTGATCCTAAAGCTAATGAGGGTATATTTCTTGGATATTCCTCTCGAAGCAAGGCCTATAGAATATATAATAAAAGAACACTTATAATAGAAGAGTCAATGCATGTAAATTTTGAGAAAAATAATAAAACTAAAATAATAAATATAGATAATGAAGATGAACAAGAAATAAGCAAAAACACCTTGGATAATCAACATATTGAAGAAATGCTTAAGGATGAACAACCTAGTAACAAGGCTTGGCAATATGTGTCTGGGAATCCCAAGGAACTCATCATTGGTGAAGTTTCCAATGGGATCCTAACACGATCCAACATTAATCATGGTTGTGCCACTTATGCTTTTGTTTCATCTATAGAACCAAAAAATGTTAATGAAGCCTACAGTGATGAATTTTGGATTAATGCAATGCATAAGGAATTAAATCAGTTTGAAAGAAATAATGTATGGAAATTTGTTCCAAAACCAGAAAATCATCAAATAATAGGAACTAAGTGGGTATTTAGAAATAAATTAGATGAATTAGGAAATGTAGTTAGAAATAAGGCGAGATTAGTAGCTCAAGGATACAATCAGGAGAAGGGTATAGACTTTGATGAAACATATGCTCCTGTGGCTAGACTAGAATCAATTAGGATGCTCTTAGCCTATGCCAGTCATATAGGATTTAAATTATTCCAAATGGATGTTAAAACTGCTTTCTTGAATGGATTTGTAGTAGAAGAAGAAGTCTATGTCAAGCAACCTCTAGGATTTGAAAATGAGACATATCCGGATCATGTATATAGGTTGAATAAGGCACTATATAGATTAAAACAAGCACCAAGGACTTGGTGCAAAAGATTGAAAAAATTATTGATTGATAATAATTTTATAATTGGTGCAATAGATACAACTTTATTCACAAAGCAAGTGGAAAAAGATTTATGAATAGTTCAGATTTATGTAGATGATATTATTTTTAGATCCATAAATGAAAAATTATGCAATGAATTTTCGACTATCATGCAAAAAGAATTTGAGATGAGTGTCATGGGAGAATTATCATTCTTTCTTGGACTTCAAATAAAACCGACTAGAGAAGGAATATTCATAAATCAAGAAAAATATACCAGTGAATTATTAAAGAAATTTAGGATAGAAAATAATAAAATAGCTAAAACTCCTATGAGTACGTCCACAAGATTGGAAAAAGATGAATATAGACAAAAAGTAGATCAAAAGTTATATAGAAGAATGATAAGATCTTTGTTGTACTTAACTACTAGTAGGCTAGACATTATGTTTAGTATGTGTCTATGTGCCAGATTCCATGCCTCTCCAATGGAATTACACTTAACTGTAGTTAAGAGAATTCTAAGATATTTATAAAGATCTATAGGTTATGGGTTATTCTATCCTAGCAAGTCTAGCTTGGACCTAGTAGGGTATAGTGATGCTGATTATGCTGGGTTTAGGATAGATAGGAAGAGCACCAGTGGAACATGTCAATTTTTAGGACATTATTTGGTCTCTTGGTTTAGTAAGAAATAAAACAGTGTAGCACTCTCAATGACCGAGGCTGAATACATTACAGTAGGATGTTCTTGTGCACAAATACTTTAGATGAAACAAACAATAAAAATTTTGGTTTAACCTTATCTACAACTTCAATATATTGTGATAATACAAGTACTATTAATTTATCTAAAAATCCAGTACATCATTCAAGAACTAAACATTTTGAAATAAGGCATCATTTTCTAAGAGATAATGTTCTTAAAAATAATATAAAATTAGAATTTATTTCAACAATAAAACAATTAGCGGATATTTTCACAAAACCCCCGGATGAACATCAATTCATTAACATTAGAAGGGAATTAAGAATATGTAAGATTTCAGACATAATTTAAAATTCGTCTTTGAACTATTTTAGAATACCAAAATATTCAAGTTAATCCGTTGGAAATTGCTAAATCGGCATATCGAAAATGAGAGATATACCGATTTTATGACAAATTTACCTATATTGTTCATTTCGGAAAACCAAAAAGTTCTGGTCGATCGAATTCCTTGAGTCATGAATTTTTCGACGTACCGATTCATGTACAGTGAAAATTTCCGAAAAATCCTGTAATGGGTTTCGGCATACCGATTTAAATTTTGGTATACCAAATTACCTACGTGACCCATTATAAACCTAAAACTTAGGTTTTATTTTCTCCCGATTTCAACTTCCGACCGATCATTCTCTCCACCGAAACACTTCCTCTGTGTCTCCGACCCTCCAATCCAACCTTCTCCGTGCTTCCACTGCCTCGTCGATCCTTCCTCTCTCTTCCCTCGACCTTTTCCCCCTCTCCTCTAGCAATGGCACCCAATAAATTGCTCGCTTGATGGGGAAAGAGAAAGCAAGCTGAGGATGATACTCTGGGAGCCTCCGACAGTCAATCGCACCAATGATACCACTTCATCGACAACGAGGCTTAGCAAACTCATCGTGATAGGTTTGCAAATTGAGACGTACTCACAGGAAGACAAATACTCTTCAATGAGCTCGATTTCATTAGGCCTTTGTTTGATTTCCAAAACTTAATCTCATTTTTAAGCTCCATAGGTGATCAGCCATATTATCCTGACCTTATTTCTCAATTTTATGCAAATATGAACTATTCCCATGCCCTAGCTCACTCCTATATTTGTGGGAATAACATTGACTTTAATGATGTCCTGTTAGGTCAATTATTCAAAATTCCATCTTCTAGGACTGAGATTACCTTGTCTATTTATGAATTAGATTGGTCATATTCTGAAAGTAACAAAGTCATATCTCTAAACCCTAGAAGCACCTTTAAACCTAATAAAATTAAATAGCTTACCAAACAATCCCACCTTATTGCATATATTGTGGCCACAAACCTGGTCCAAAAGAAAAGTCACCAAGATGAACTTAGCAAGCTCACTTGCAAAGCGGTCTATGCCATTACAAAGAGAATTCCTGTGAATTAGGGTCAAGTAATTTTCTATTGCATGACCCATGTCAAAACAAAACCCTTTTTTGGTCCCGCTTTAACCTATCTTTTTGAAAATTATTATATTCCTTTAGATGATGAGCCTAGTCTTCCTATTAGAACAAAACCTCTAGGAACCCAAGCTGTGGCCAAAATGGAACAATCCATCGAGCATCATAATAAGATTAGAAATCTTCTTCACCACGAACTCAAGCCGAAAAAGAAGATGCCAGTTCTTAGGAAGAAGAAGAAGAAGAATCAAGTCTATCCAAGAAAATGGACTTACTACAACAACAAATGACAGAAATGCATCTTCAACAAAACTAAATGATGGATATGCATTTACAACAGCAGAAGCTGATCATTGACTTGATGCTTCAACAACAACAACAACATCAAGAATATAAAGAGAATATAAAGAAACTCATCGATCGAGTTGAAGCCTATCAATACACTCTTCAAGAATATCACTACAATATTCTTGAACATATTAATCCTCCTTCTCCTTATAAATGTTTCGTAACTTCATTTGTAATGACTTGGGTTCTTAAAAGCTTCTTGAATGTTATGTTTGGATTATGGGACTTTATATATGTTTTGGATTGAATTCTCTTTAAGTCTATTCATGGTATGGAAATATTGGCTTATGACATAAAGGGGAGATGCTTTATTGAAAATAGGCTTCATTTGAATATGATATTGAAACACTTCTCGGATATTTTTGTTTATGACAAAAAGGGGGAGAAATATATGAAAATATTAAAAATTCATGCAACAGGTTAGGATTTATTGAAAATCAGGATCTTAAGACTTTATACATGAATAAGTTAGGGGGAGCTTATTTTGATCTTAAGGCATTATATTCATACAAATGCATGGTTGGTGATAGGGGGAGCTTACATTTTATATTTAGAACTTATATTTAATATTTTGATTTTGTCATCATCAAAAAGGAGGAAATTGTTGGAAATATGTTTATATGTGTAGACACTCCGATTTTGCAGTCACTTGGTAGCAGGCTCCTCTAGAAAGATACTCTGGTTGCGACCATCAAATCTAAACCTTAACTCTACCTAAACCCAAACTCAACCTAAACCCACAAACCCACTTAAGCCCACATAAGCCCATTTTGACTCATTCCAAGCCAATCAAAGCAAAAACCCATAATTAAAAACCAAAATCAAATAAAATCTACTCAAACCATTTAGAATCCAAATTAATTAAGTAAGAACCCAAATTAAAACTAAAACCAAATAAAATCCATTTGAACCATTTAAAATCCAAGTTAATTAAGTGAAAACCCTAATTAAAATCAAAATCAAGTAAAATCCATTTAAACCATTTAAAATCCAAGTTAATTAAGTGAAAACCCTAATTAAAATCAAAATCAAGTAAGATACATGTAAACCTTTTAAAACTCAAATTAATTCAACAAAATCCCTTATTAAAAACCCTAATCAAGTAAAACTCAATAAAATCCATTAAAAATTAAATCTAATTAAAAAGAAACCCTAATCCAAACAAAAATCAAGCAAAAAAACAATTAAATCAAAATCTAAATCAAATCTCTAATTAGATCAAATAAAAACCTACTAAATCAAAATTTAAATTAAACCCCTAATTAAATCAAGTAAAAAGAAATTAAATTTAAATTTAAAAGTAATAAAATCTAAAACTCAATCACAAAACCTTAATCCATCTAAATCCAGAAAAACTCTAAAATAATGAAACTAAAACCCGAATTAAAATCCAAAAGCCCTAATTAAATCACCAAATTAAACTTGAAACAATAAAACCCTAAATCCTAATTAAAATCACAAAAATCCTAAAATAATAGAATACAAAAAACCCTAATCAAACTTAAAACAAAAACCCAAAACCCAAATTAAAATCACTTAATCAAACTTAAAACTAAAACCCAAAACCTAAATTAAAATCACAAAAAAACTTAAGTTAAATAAAACCCTAAAATCCCTAAACCCTAATCACAAAAAAAACCATAACAAAATAATAAACCCAAAAATCCTAATTAAAACCACTTGATTAAACTTAAAACAATAAAAAATCAAAACCTTAATTAAAACCATAAAAAAACCCTAAAACTAAAACCCAAAATCCCTTAAAACCCTAAAAATTAAAATCCCAAACCTTGAAAATCACAAGTCCAATTCGCGGGCCCAAAATCCAGCTCAATACACCCATCAATCAAAAACTTAGCAAAAGAGAAAAATAATTTCGACAGTTAGCCCGCCATCTTCAGCAACAATCCAATCATTTCCGGTGCATATCCTTCCTTCTACGCGATCTCTGGCCAACCTCCTCTAGCTCACGCCAATCCAACAGCGTTCAGCCACTGGAGAGAGGAATGAACGACGTGGGAGAGCTCCACCAGCGTTTAAAATGCCTCACCGTCGACAAACCCAAGGGTGCTGTCTGAAAAACCCAAGGAGAGGGCTCCCTTCGAAACCCAAAAAGCAATCTTGTGAAACCAACATCCCAAGCCACCTCCAATCCCTTTGCAACCCAGAAACCCCAACGCCGTCGCCAGAGCTGTAGGTCTAGAGGAACGTAGCCGTCTAGTCTCGTCTGGAGGGACAACAGCTGCCACGTAGGTACTCCTTTCCCCTCTCTTTTAATCTCAAAAAGCTTCCCGTTAGGTCCGTAGAGTTCCCCTTAGGCCTTTGGTTGCGCCTCGTCGGAGATACCTGCACCCTGTGCACCGCCTTCACCCCTCCGGTGGTGGGTTCACCACCACCGGCAAGGCCCATAGCCTCCTGGGATGGGAAGAGGCCCCTTGGGGCCTCTCCTTCCTCTTCCTCCTCCTCCTCCTTGAGCTTCCATCGCTCAGGTGGGGATCCTTTGGCCTCCCATGGCTAGGAATGTTGTCGTCGCCCCTGCAACCGCCGACCGCCGTCGTGGAGTCCACTAGAGCCCTCTGAACGCTCTCGCCACACACCACCACCTCAAGGAGATTCACCTCCTTGCCAGGGACCTCTCCAAGCAGCCACGCCGCTGTCCCAGACCCTAGAGCATCGCCCTACCTCCGCTGTGTTTGTCTTCGGCACAGGAGATGAGCGGAGCTATCCAGACATCCCCGACCCTCACCGACACCTCTTGAAGCTTTCCCGTGCTGCCCTGGTGCTTCTCTGGTCCTTGCCATGCTGTCCCATCTGTAGCATCGTCACCAGCCATCTCGCCGTTGTCTTCCTCAGCGCCGTTCGACCCCTCGCTAGAGCTAGAGGTGGAAGGAGCATCCCAGGTCGCCCCAGCCTTGTCCAACGTGTCGGAGAGCCTCGCCGTGCCTCCCTCCAACTTCCTGGACCATCACTAGAGCCCCTCCACTGCTGTGCCGCTATAAGTGACTCGTCAGAGCCCCCGTTGGAGGTTGGAACGCCGGTGAACTTCGAAGAAGATAGGTTTAGTTTAGGTCCTTTAGTTTTAGGTTTTTTTACAGTTAGGTCCTTAAATTGTTACTTTTAGGTCCTGTGTTTTTGTGTTTGAACTCTTGTAGTTTTAAATAAGCTTTATTTCTTTTGTTATTTCTGTAAGAATTGCATATGGTCCCCAACATGTTTTATTTTCTTCATGACTAGTGCATTAATATTTATTTCTTCGCACTTAAGCCCCTGGAGTCATGTTTTCTTTGCAACTAAGTCCTAAAAATTTGCATCATGCCCCAAAAGCTTTTTAAAATAAATTTTCTTTGTGAAACCTGCATCCAGAACCTTAAAAAGCTTTGTAATCACACTAAACATCATAAAAACCTAATTTTAATCACATTTAAGTCTTAGAAATTTTGCATGTGAACCCCTGAATTCATAAAATACAGTTATTGTGTAGGAAATTTGCATCCAGGCCCTTAGTCTAGTTTTAAAGTCATTAATTAAGATTTTAATTGTTTTAATACACTTTTTTGACATTTTTCACTTTTTGATCACATGAGTATTTGTAATTTTGCACTTGAATGTAGTTTTCATCTAAAATCATGCTTGTAATGTAAAGTGATTTCTGATTTCACATTTTGGTCCCATTTGCACATTAGACCCTAAACTCTCAGGAAATTACTAAGACACAATCTACACACATCTCACACTTTAATGCCACATTTTCTTTTAATTCATGAACTGAACACTAAGATAAAAGTCACTAAATAGACTTTAATCAGGATTTCCCTTTTTTCGTGAATTTTACACTTTAGTCCCTAAACTTGCCATTTCCTGTGTTTACATCATTTTCTTGTATTTAAAACTTTTTCCCCATCATGTTTTCTTGTAAATAACATTTTCCTGACATTGTGCATACATTAGACCATGCATCATGCACATGCACATTTTTATCACATTTAATCATATGAAATTACCCAATTACCCCCATGCTGTCAGTTCATGCACATGCATGTTAGTTCTGCACTAAGTTATGCATAATTCTTGTCTAAATCATTCCTCAACGTACTTTACACATTTAGGTACATTTTCATGCATTTTGCATAGTTTTCATTACATTTGCATATCACTTCATCCATTATGAGTAAGCCCGCATTCCATGTGATTTTCCGTGAAATTTTCTTCAATCTGTTTTCGAATTCTTTCGCTTGACATTTGATTTGATTCCCCTTAGTACATATTTTGGATTTTTTTGATTGGATTTCATTGCCTGAGGGCATACATTAATTGACCTAAAGGCCTACACTGGCCCAATTGCGGATTATTTTCCCCTCATTGATTTTTACGACATATTCCCTGATTTCGACGATTCGGGTTGATCCCACTTTTGATTCTTTTGATATTAGTTTGGTTTTCCAAAACATTCATTCCAAAAATACTGTCATTTTATGTATTTTCATTACATGTCACCAATTGACCGTTTTGCACTAGGGGTGGGAACGGTTCGGTTTGATTCGGTTTGAGACAAAACCACAAACCAAACCATATAGTTCGGTTTGAAAAATTTTCAAATCAAACCGAACCATTTTATCTATTGAAACCAAACCAAACCGAACCATTGAAAATCGGTTTGGTTCGTGGTTTAACCATTTAAAAAAATAAAATGACCAAAAAGACTTGTAAGTACTAATTAATTTATGTCTTATCATTTTGTCTTAAAACATGTTTTTGATGCTATTTTTCTATAGAAGGCTCGAGGATCCCTCCTGAGCGATGGAAGCTTAGGGAGAAGGAGGAGAAAGAGGGAGGAGAGGCCCCAAGGGCCTCTTCCCGTCTCTAGAGATCATAGGCCTCATCGATGGTGGTGAACTCACCACTAGAGGAAAAGATGATGGAAGACAGGGAGGTAATGACTCCGACGGGACCTATCTAGAGGACTAAAGGGACCCTACGGACCTAAAGGAACCTCAATCAAAGCTGAAAGGGAGGAAAATACCTGAGGACGGTCGGATTGTCCTCCCGACTAGGCTCGACGACGACACTCCTCGAAAATACCTCAGGGTGCTCCAAGGGTGCTAAAGGGCTCAAAGAAGTGCTCTTGAAGTCGAGGGGATTGCTAGGTTGGCTGGGTTCGAAAGGGGCTTGTCTTTGTAGGGTTTCAAGCACGCTGGAAGAGGGGGGCATTGTCTGTCGGCGGTGAGCCTTTTAAACTTCAGTGAGGTCTTCTCCAGCCGCTGATCTCCTCCTCAGGGATTGGACGCCGTTGGATCAAGCACATGAGCTAGAGGAAGCTGGTCGGAGATCGTGGGAAATCAAGGATATGCTTCGGAGATGGAGGGATCTTGTCGGAGATCTCGTCGGAAAACTCAAGCTGTCATCGATGGTGAAGGGCCTTGTCGTAATTATTTTTGAGTTTTTCTAAGGTTTTTAATTGAAGGAGAATATGGGTATTGTGGGCTGAATTGGGTCTATGTCTTGGGCTTTGGGTTTTAGGGTTTTTTTAGGTTTTTGTTTTTAAGGGTTTTTTAAGGGATTTTGGGTTTTAGATTTAGGTTTTCTCATTAGGTTTTGTGATTTTAATTCAAAATTTTGATTTTGGCCCATTAATGCCCGTTAGGCCCAATTGAAGCTCATTAGGCCCATGGTGGCCCACAAGGCCCATGGAGGCCCATGAAGCCCACAAGGTCCACAGTAGCTCATCCCACCTTCCTCTTCCTTTCCAACCCAATACCTTATTTTCTCCTCTTTAGTTTCAAAGTTTTAGTTCACTAATTTCTCACTAATGTCATCTAAGTCTTCTTCTCCTTCCAAGATAAAATGCAATCACTGAATCCATTTCTTCCCACGAACCAACCACGGAAGCCGCTCCTCCTTGTTGGTCTCATCAACCCAGCCTCTTCAGTCCATCAGATCCAGCAAGCCACCAGAATGTCAGCCAGCCATTGGATCAGCCGCCGGGGAGCTTGGGCCGCCGTTGATTCTTGTCGGCGAGCAGGGGACAAGATGGAGCGGGGAGGGGGCAGCCGTTGGAGCTTGTTAGGCTGTTACAGGACCAGTTAGTGGGTTTTAGTTAGTCTGTTAGGTGGTTAGAGCTGGGAGTGGGTTGTTACAGCGATGGGTCGCCGTTCTCCTTTCACCTATATAAGGAGGAGGACGCCAGCGTTTTCAAAAGGTTAGACGATACAAGAGAGAAAACTGAGAGCGAGAAGGAGAGAATTCCGAGCGGAGAGCGTGAAGCAGAGGAGCAGAGAGCCAACCTCCGCTTCCGGAGCTCCGGTGACGATCTCCAGCCAGGTACACATCCCTGATCACTCTAATTGTCTGAGTTATAGCCTCTAGGTCCTCTTCCCTGTTTCTAGTGCGATCCCAAGCGATCCGGAGGTGCTCTCTGATCGGGATCATCCTCCGGTACCCCACAGGACCCCCGAGCCCTCTCTCCTCCTCCTCTGGTCTTCCCGGAGCTCGCCGTTGCCGTTCTGCCGCTCCCAGCAGCCCGCGTGACGCCCGCCGGAATTACGCTCTGATCCCGCCATCGTCGGAGAAGACGACGGGATCCAGAGCAGCCTCCAGCCACCCGCGCCCCTCCATTGGTCCGGACACCATCTTTCATGCCCCACAAGCACTCCCGAACCTCTGGATCCGTGCCATAACCATTGGATCGTCCCATCCATGCCGCTCGCCGGAGGAAGCCGCGACGGCGACGGTCAGGCCACCACCTCGCTCCACCAACCTCTGCGCTGATCCAGAGATATCCCTCGACTCATCCTCAACCCTCCGGAGGCCCCAGATCGCTGCATCGCCGCCTCGAGCGCCACCAGTCGCTGGAGCACCTCGACGATGAGGTAGGTGGGAGGCCCGTTCCCACCGCTGGATAGTCCATCCACTCCGTTGGATGTCTTCCTCTCCTCTCCTTCTTGCTTCCCGTGAAGTCTGATCTCAGATCAGACCACGGGAAGGCTTGTTTGCCCCCCTCCGGTGGTCGGTGGCGGCGAGCCCCGCCACCGGCGACCGTCGTCCCTTTTCTTTTTTTTAAAAAAACATTTAAAACATTTAGTTTGAATAAAATCTGTAGTTTATGTTTTTCTTGCAAATAGGTCCTTCTGGAATTACTTTCTGGTCCTTTTATTGCATATAGGTCCTGCACTTATTTTTCTAAAATGTTTCGAATAAAGTTTTAACTGAAAATATTACATGTTTTACCCTGAACATTTAAAATAATGTTTTCT